>JBBPKJ010001585.1:0-10008 GCA_038089195.1 Brasilioporus rufonigricans | reverse complement strand
AAGGTACATGATCAGGAAAGCGAGGTTTATATAAGTACAGGGCTAACGCACGGACCAAGTTAAGGGTGAGCATGGAATGAAATGGAATGCGATGGAAATCGGACAATTAGTAAAGGGAAATGACTAACGGGAATCCATGACTTGAACATGGGAAAGTAAAGGTTAGTCAACAGGAACCGAAAGCAATGAAGCGGAGACAAGAAAATGAGTCGGAGATAGAAGAAAAGAATAAGTCGTAACATAACCCCCTTTGTATGGTTGACCCCCGAGTCAATCTATTTTACAAGCTATGGTCCGGTCCTACAGGAGACCCAGTCATGTTGGCATAGGCCGTATCATCATAGGGATCATCTCCGGGAGATGGCAATCTAGGAGGAGAGAGAGGAGGTGGTTGGCGACGAGGTGCATAACCTCCAGTAGAAATGCGAGCAGTATTACGTCTGTAGGGATGACGGTGAGGAGGGGATGAAGACGAATCCGAGGAGATGTTGTGAGGGGTTCGGCGAGCGGGACAAAGAGACTGCTTATGTCCTGGGGCCCATCGGAGACAGATGGGGCATTGGTACGAGGAGCATTCAACTCGAGTATGTCCTAGGAATCTGCAATGAAAGCAGGTAAACTGGTAGAGCAGATGGGAGGGGGGAAGAGGAGCGTGTCTTCCTGCTTCGTGAAAGGCGTATTCAGTGCGAGTAACAGTCTGAAGTTCCTCAGAGTTCAGAGGGGAAGAGGATGCGGACAGAGTAGAAGATTGTTCTGGGATGGATAAGTGGATTGGCGTGTTGTTTCGATGGTTCAGTTCTCGGAGGTAGCGATCTATATCAGCCATGAATTCTCCAAGTTCAAGTTGATAGGCAAGGATGCCTAAAGCTCCAGTTAGTTCACTTCGGATGTTGGCGATAACGGTGGATAAGAAAGCAATAGTAGGATCGGTGGACTGGATGTTTCCAACATTTAATCGTTGGGCTTGGAGGAGAGCGCGGTATAACGCAAGTAGAGGGGATCCCATGTCTAGATGGGCAGTGATGGGTACGGCGAGGCAAGAGTCGTTTATGATGGTTTGGATTCGGGCAAGGTATGGTCCATCGGGAAAGCCATCATGGATTCGATGAGCGAGGGGTGGTACATCGACTGAGAGGACTGGGCGTCTAGATGGTGAAGTTTTGTCGGAGAGAACGGTTTCGGCGAGATAGACATTCCAGCCAGTGGTGGTGGTGGTGGAAGATAGGATAATAGAAGACTCGGTGGGGGAAGGGTGAGAGGGGGAAGTACGGTTGGAGGCCATAGCGTTCAGAGAAAGTTAATGGAAAAATCGTGAAAAGGTATGTATGAAAAGAAGAGCGAAACTGGTAGAGAAACAAGATAGAAAGAAAGAGAGGGATAATGCGATGGCAAGGAGGAGTTTCGTGTTGTTGTTTCTTCTCATTCAAGGGGGCACTCACTTAGAGGCACCGCGTCTCGAAGGGTTACAGGGAGAGAAGATCTTGGGGAGTCGTTTCTTATAGTCTTGGAGGGTGGACTTAGAATGTTTCATGTTAGATTCCGGCTCCCAGGAGTCATCGGTGGTGGAGTATCCTTTCCATCAGATCAGGAAGTGGAAGCCTGTTGGGGTTTTCTGATGTTTCAAGATGCGTTCTACTTCGAATTCTTCATTTCCGTCTATAAGTTCTGATGGTGGTTGAGGGAAGTTCTTTCCATGGATTGGGTTTTCTTTATATGGAGTTAGCAGAGAAGCATGGAATACCGGGTGGGTTCTTCCCCAGGATGTGGGTAATCGGAGTTGATAGGTGATTAGGGATAGTACTTTTGTGATAAGGAAGGGACCTTCTCATTTGGTCACGAATTTTGGGTTGGCGATGTTTCATTTTAGGTTTCTGGCCTCAAGCCATACCTTTTGTCCTTTGGTAAATGGGGTGAATTTCTTTTGGTTTCAAGCTGTCATGGTTTGTCTGGAAAGTTCGTGAGCAGCAAGGGCTTCGTTCCTAGATGCGAGGAGTTCCTTGATACGAATATCGGCAGCGGGTACATTAGAAGTTGAGAAGATAGAGGGAAGGGCTCGGGGTTCATAGCCCATCATGAGAAAGAACAGGGATTTGCCGGTGACGGAATGAGGGCAGTGATTGTGAGTGAACTCAGCCATAGGAATTTGTTCAGACCAGGTTGTCGGATTAGATCCGCAGAATATCCGGAGATAGGTTTTGACTTCTTGGTTTACTCGTTCGGTTTGTCTGTCAGTCTGGGGGTGATAGGCAGTGGAGAGGGCGAGGTCGTAATTCAGGAGATTTCCTAGGGCTTTTGCAAAGGCAGAGGCAAACTGTGGACCACGATCAGAGATAATTTTGTCATAAAGTCCGAATCTGGAAAAGACTTTGTGGTAAAAGAGGAGGGCGATTCCTTCGGCGGTGGCGGTTTTCTTGGTAGGGCAAAGGATTACCTCCTTTGTAAGGCCATGGTCCACCACGACCAAGAGAGAATCGAAGCCGGAGGAAACTGGAAGGTCGGTGATGAGGTCACAAGACAGTTGCTTGAATGGGAGGGCGATGGAGGAGAGAATCAGAGTGAGTGGGGGACAGGTTGGATGAGTGTTTACTTTGTTTTGCTGGCAGATAGCACAGCCCTCAACGTACTTCGTGACATAGGATGCTAGTCCAGGCCACCAGAATTCGGTGGCTACCAAAGCACAAGTTTTCAGGATGCCGGGGTGACCAGCGGTTTCATGGTCATGGCATCGTTGGAGAATGATATGATGGAGTTCTTTGTTAGGCAGTATGTAGACTCGTCCTTTGTAGGTAAGAACATCGTCGAGTAGCTGCCAGTCGGATAGGCGTGATTTCAGGGGAATAGGGAGTTCGTCGATATCTTGGAGTTTTTTGAGGAGCATGGGATCATTCTTGGAGTGTTTAGAGATCATGGTTTTTAAGGTGGAGTCGATGAGTTGAACGAACAAGGAAGGTGGAAGAAGAGTTGTTTCAGTGTCAAGTTCTGAAGGGAGAAGGTCAGGTCATCGAGAGAGGGCGTCAGGTCCAGAAAGGAGTTTTCTGGGAACGTGGATGAGCTTCAGGTCAAAGTCTGAGAGATCGAGAAGCCAACGGGCTTGTCGTCGATTCAAGTGTTGGAGTTTGCAGAAATAGGTGAGGTTTTTATGGTCAGTAAAAACCTGTATGGGGGACAAGAAGCCAAGGAGATATTGGCACCATCCTTTTAAAGCTCGAAGGATGGCGAGGAGTTCTCTGTCATAATTGCGTTCCGCTGGAGAGAAGGATTGGGAGAGATAGGAACAGGGATGCCATTCTCCATTGCAATCAGTTTGCAGGAGGATGGCTCTGGATGCAAACACGGAGGCATCAGTGGCAATAGCGAAGGGTTTGGAAATATCGGGGAGTTGGAGTATAGGTTTTTTCAGAAATTGTTCTTTTAGAGTGAGGAAAGTGAAGTGGCATGCCGAAGACCAATTCCAAGGTTGGTTTTTCTTGGTTAGATCAATTAGTGGCCGAGCGATGTTGGAGTAATCGGGAATAAATCGTCTGTAAAAGTTTGCAAATCCTAGGAATGATTGTACTTCTTTTACAGTAGAAGGGGTTGGCCATTTGGAGATTCCATCTAATTTGATCAGGTCCATGGCGATATGTCCTGGTTTGACTACAAGTCCAAGATATTCGACTTCTTTTGTGGCGAAGGAACATTTTTCTAGTTTAAGGTGAAGATCGAGTTCTTTCATTCGTTGAAGGACTCGTTTGGTTCGTTCGGCGTGGATGGTTTCATCAGGAGAGAAGATGAGGAGGTCGTCCATATAGATGACGAGCCATCCTTCTGCTATCATATCGCGAAAGGAGTCGTTCATGAATCGTTGGAAGGTAGCTGGGGAGTTTGATAGTTGGAAGAACATAACAAGGGGTTCGAAGAGTCCTTTGTGGGTGAGGAACGCTGCCTTCCATTGATCTCCATCATTTATCCTTACATTGTTGTATCCCCATCGTATGTCAAACTTGGTGAAGACCTTAGCGTTTTTAAGCTTATCAATGAGGTCAGAAATTAAAGGAAGCAGATAGGCGTCTCGAATGGTGTGTTCGTTGAGGTATCAGTAGTCCTGGCAAGGACGTAGTCATCCATCTTTCTTTTTGACGAAAAAGAATGGAGATGCTTGGGGAGATTGCAAGGGTCGGATTTTATGTGCTGCTAGGTTTTCTTCAATGAATTCTTCTGTTGCTTTTCGTTCATCGGTAGTCAGCGGATATAGTTTACCGATTTTTGGTACGAAGGATTCATCCAGTTGGATGGCATGGTCATAGGGTCTGGAAGGAGGGATGTAGTCTGTTGCTTCTTTTGAGAAGACTTCGGAGAATTCAGAGTATTCAGAAGGAAGGGTTGTTTTTGGTTTGGCTTTTTCTGCGGCCATGGCTAGCTTAGTGGTGGTGGTCAGCTTTTGGACATAAGTGGAACTTAGGGGGGCAAATCTGCTTTCAAACTTCTGGATACGATCCATCGTTCTCTTTTGTTGGGCACGTAGGAGGAATTCTTCTGGGGATTCATACTGTGCCGAAATATCTCCTTCGTTGAGATAGTCAAAGAGTCGAGCATCGGTTACTTGATTGACCATGACATGGCGGGGTGGTTTTATAGGAAAGGATCGTTTAGTTTCATGGGAGGAGATGGCAGATACTTGGGTTTGGTAGAGTTCAGCCGACTTGTCGATAGATTCAGGAATGGACAAAGTTCCCAGTGTCCAGTCGATAGCAGGGTTTGCTTCTTTCAGCCAAGGTAATCCTAGAATAGCATTTTGTCTTCTGCAGTTCATAACATAGAACTTGGCGGATTGGGCGATTCCATTAATAGCGAAGAAGAGGTCGGTGGTAAACAGGACCTTCCCATTGGAGTTTGTGGAAGTGTCGATGTTTCGGATGGTAAGGGGTCTAGAGAGTCGATGGGTAGGGATTTTGTTTTTTCGAACAAACTGCCAGTCAATGCAGTTTATATCAGCTCCAGAATCTACGAGAGCGGTGGTTTCAACAGTTTTCAGGGTACCTGGAACGATGATTTCGATAGGGAGGTTCATGGAGTTTTTATTCATCGTTACTGTTACATTGGTACCAGAAGGGAACGATCGCATCGATCGAGGTTCCTGTTTCAAAAATCCTTCATTATGTATTCCACTTTTTGGACTATGGTTTCTTCTTCGTCGTCTTCTATAACGAGTAGTTCTGGGAGTTCTTCAATCTTGGTGGCGGTAGGTGGTTCTTTTCGGATGGGAGGGACGAGTTTGACTCGGCATTCTTTAGCCATATGTCCTTTTCTTCGGCATCTGAAACAGATTCCTTCTTTCTGACATTTGATGCGTTCGGCGGGAGTAAGTTTCTTTGGGAATGCAACATTGTCTACATCCATGGCAAATGGATCACGTTCTGGGGTACTAGTTGAGGGGTTTCTGGGAATAAA
Organism: Brasilioporus rufonigricans; assembly: GCA_038089195.1. Lineage (NCBI taxonomy): Eukaryota > Fungi > Basidiomycota > Agaricomycetes > Boletales > Boletaceae > Brasilioporus > Brasilioporus rufonigricans. The sequence goes on along the minus strand of JBBPKJ010001585.1, from coordinate 4,578 downwards.
TGGGCGGCTGGGTTGCCTGTTTCGCTGAGTGACTTCTCTGGCTCGTTCGCTTTTATCGAAGAAAAGAGCAGCTTTGTCATACCACTCAGTGATCTTGGTGGGAGTGGTATCCATGGAAAAGATTCGGGTCATGAGCCAGGTAGGGAGTCCTGCTGAGAAGTATTCAATGAGGACATTATATTGTTGACTTAGCTTAGCCAACGCAGCATGGTTCTGGAAAGAGGCAATGTATTCGGCGAGGGATGGTTTGAAAGTTCGAGAGTCTTTTTGGTAGATCATTCTAGTGGTAGCGAGCCATGCGACAGCATTAGACTCTACATTGTAATGTTTGAAGGCCTTTTTGAAGGCGGTGACGAAGTTGTCATATTTTCCCATAGTAACGGTGGTGCCAGAGATGGCGGCAGATCTGAAGGTATTTGCCCAGGTAAGGGCTGCCCCTTTTGTCATGAAGGAAAGGGCAAAAGCAATTCTTTTGTCGTCGTCGTCATAGATTATTTTATTGATGGCAAGGTAGAAGGTTACGGAGTTAAGCCATTGTTCGGCTTTCTGGAAGTTGCCATCAAAGGCTTCGGGGGAGTTGAAACGAAGTTCAGTGGGTTTAATGATGGAGGTCATTGTTTGGGTAACAGGTGGTGGTAACTGGAATGTGGGGTTATGAGCTACTGGGGTTGGAGAAGGTGGCATGGGAGATCTGGAGATTGATGCTGATGCGACTAGCTGATGAGCTAGATCTAGGTCGAGTTGTTGTTCAGAGGGGGATGGGAGTGTTACGTCCTGGTCAGAGGTCGAGGGAGAGCTTTCTTGTGGCTCTTCAGAATCAGAGGTTTCTGGGAGTGGAATGGAGTCATGACAGATGCTCCAGAGCCGATAGTTCAGTGACGGGTTTCGAGGAGGAATGGTGACTGCCTAAGATCAGTCATTGCTGGATGGATAGTCTAGTCTTTTGTTACGGCTAACCCGGGTAGGGATAGACGTAGCCTCTGGGTTCGGAGTTCGTCCTTTGGTCTAGTTCAAAGGATGTCGAGACAAGTGAACTTGTTGAAGTTCCTAGAGCGCTCACTCAAAGTAGAGCAGAGTCTTCTTGGAAAGGAGATGGGATTTCAGAGGAGACTAGACTAAGGTACATGATTGGGAAAGCGAGGTTTATATAAGTACAGAACTGACGCACAGACCAGGTTAAGGGCCAGCATGGAATGAAATGGAATGCAATGGAAATTGGACAATTAGTAAAGGGAAATGACTAACGGGAATCCATGACTCGAACATGGGAAAGTAAAGGTTAGTCAACAGGAACCGAAAGCAATGAAGCGGAGACAAGAAAATGAGTCAGAGATAGAAGAAAAGAATAAGTCGTAACACTCCAGTCAACATTGTATGAGACTGTATTGCTATTTATCCATAACATGAGTCTGTGAGGACTGAGGTACATGAGTAGATAGTTATACATAGTATACAGTAGGTGTTATGCTAGACCTGGATAGGGGCTAGTGTAGTCCTGTAGGGCTGAAGTTGAAGGCCTGAAGTGGTCACATGGACTGACAGAGGTTTCTTGTGGAGATGGAACTTGAAGCTACCAAAGTAGAAGCTAGGATGCTATAAGGTAGCAACTAGGAAAGGCTGTAAAGCCTTGGACAAGAAGTCCACTTAATAGTGGGACTTGAGACTAAGGAAGAGAAGTGAATTGCTGGTACTAGGTGATAGTACAGGAAGAACAAGAGTGAGGAAATATACATGGAGATCACTGGGTTTATATACATACTACTAGGTGTGCTTTAGGGCAGGCATGGGAAAGGTGACTAGTAAGCAATCAAAGTGCAAGGTGAGTAAGTGTAAACGAGTAATCAGCTGATAAGTCATCTGGGAAGAGTCATGGCAAGGAAAATAAACTGTTGCATAAATGAATCAAACCAAGGACTTGGTGAAATGTAAGGAAGAAAAGTAAAGGTAACCATAGGCAAAGGGGAATTGTAACAGTAGGTGCTTACCTCCAGTCAATGTTGAATGAGACTGGAGAAAGCATGGCAGGTGGAGCACATGCTAATGGATGCTACTGTCTGAATATGATAATCTAATATAAGTACAAAAATTATCTGAGTATATACTAGCTAATGGAATGGTCTCCAACACATCTCCTTAGATCTGTGATAGTGAGAAATGGGCAAGCATGGTCTCATGTGGTCCATGTGTAAGTAGCTTCATAAGTCCATCAGCAAGTATATTGTCCATCAGTACATGTATGATCCTGAAAATTCCATCTTCAACACATTTGTATACAAAGTAGAGTTGGATACCAATATAATGGCTTTGGTTGTGAAAGTGGACTTCCTGTGCAAGTGTGATGGCAGCAGTATTTCTCACTGTTATGGCCATCCTTGATCATATATATATATCCATCAACAGCCAATGATCTTGCAGTCATTGGATCAATCAACAAGCTTTTGGGTCTTGCATTTCTGTAGTGTGTGAAATTCTTCATGCATTGCCTTCTGCCATTTGTCCAAGTCAGAACCAGATATAACTTGTTGGAAGTTTTGTGGTGTGCCCTTGCCATGGGCCACAGTGTAAGTAACTTGTGTGATTGGTTGTTCAGTCAGCATGGTGGGTAGGTCAGCCATGCACTGTTTCCAGGCTTTCCATTCAGCATGTGCTTCAGTTTTCTTTGTGGCTTACTTCTCAGTAGCCTCTTTCTTTCATGGTGGCTGGGTGACACATTCTGATTGATGAAGTTGTGGTTGGATGGTGTCCAGTATGGAGGCCAAACAGGATTGAGTAGATTGAACTATGTTGATAGGGTTGAGGTTGTTAGAAATGACATGCTGAGTGGAATCCTGTAAAGATAATTGAGTCATGCTATTTGGATTGGAATCTGATGTCACCCCCTCAATCTGAGAAGTGGCAGGGTAGACTAAGGCACTTCCTGACTTGGAGTGGTGAGTGTGGGGGGGACAATGGAGCTGTGGATCTTGTAGAGGTTTCCACATAGTCAACCTTCAAGTGAGGTCTTGCTATTGGACCTTTTGATGGTGATAGGACCACTGCATTTGATGATCTTGCATCCCCTATGGTCAATTCCACTCTCTGTAACAAGATTATGGTGGATATTGGGGCAGTAGCTTATATCTAGAAGTTTAATGACATGGTCAATGCAGTCTTTGACAGATACCTTGAAGAGCACTGTCCTGGCTCCAAGAATGTAGAGTTCTGGTCCATCTTTGACTATTCCTTTGATTGATTGATTTGCAGGCATGAATGTGGTGAAAGTGGATCACTCTGTGTATATATGGTTGGTTGCACTGCTGTCAAGGATCCATCCAAGACTGTGGTAGATTAAGAAGGTGGCAAGGTGAGCAGACAGGCTCATGTCAGTATGGCCTTTGTCTAATTCACTGCCTGTGTTGGTGACAGCCTGGTTGGCCTGTTTTTGGTTGACTTGCCCTTGTCTTTTGACTTTGACTATTTTGTCTCATCCTCTGACTTCTCCTTTTCATCATCTTCCTTATTATCCTTCTTGTTCTTCTTTCACTTTTTCTTTTGACCTGTAGAGTAGCAGTCCTTAGTCCAGTGACCTCAGCATTTGCATTTTTTATAGTATGGTTCACCAGGTTGGATTGCCTAGAAGGCACTCAGCTGGATTTTTGATTTGTATGAATGCTGGACTCATCACAGATGCAACATTTGACTTCAGCAGATGAATAATAGTTGGGAAGAGCCAAAATGACATAGTTCCATGTAGGCAGCATGGATATATGAAGAAAACATGCAACTAAATTGTCAGGGATATTGCAGTGCATAAGTATGAGGTCATGATGGAGGCAGTTCATCTTTGTGATGTGTGCTGGCATGTCTTTGCCATCTAAATAGTGGATACTGACAAAAGCAACAATGGTGAATGTCTAGTTGGTTGCTGTGGTGCCAGTGTATAGGCAGCATATTTCAGATCATATTTTTGCAGCAGTGTCCAGGTGATTGACCTGAGTTTGGACCTCTTCTGTCATTGTTTCCATTAGGATTGATTTAATGAATGCATTGGCCTTGTGCCATCATATGTGGCAGGGCCAGTTGGTTTCTAAGTCATTAGGACCAAAGGACTCATTAAGGTATATATATAGTGAGGCTGTATACAGTGACCTCAGAAACCCTTTCCATGTTGACCTTGATTGATGGTGTGTAAAGCATACTGCCAGACAGCATGGGAATTTCACTTAGCTTTGGTGGTGTTAGAAATAGTACACACTCTTGGCTACAAGAATACCCCTTATGTCACATGATTTGGATTCTTGTGGCCAAGAGTATGTACTAATTATAACTCCATCAAAGCTAAGCGAAATTTCCATGCTGTCTGGCAGTATGCTTTACATACCACCAATCAAGGTCAACATGGAAAGAGTTTCTGAGGTCACTGTATAATGCATCTTCAAGGATAGAGAGCAATGTGATGTAATTTGTACTGTTGAGTCTGGGTCTAAGCTTAAATAGATGTGAGTGTTTTTGGACATCAATGATCTTCTTCAGCATGAAGTGGATCTCATCTTTGTCATTTGTATTCTCATCTAGTATGTTGGACAAGATTGATGATGG
>JBBPKJ010001584.1:0-10024 GCA_038089195.1 Brasilioporus rufonigricans | reverse complement strand
CCTTGATTCATTGTGGAATATTTCCTTATTCAGCGGAAATTACATAAGCAATGTATATATCTGCAGAAAGCCATTGATGATGGCATTCTAATGATTACTAGATTTATGGATATAGCATCAATAGTTCACTGGTTTTATGATGGCCAGAACTTATACTTCAAAAACTGCCTTGATGTTCCTGACTTGGCTCAACATGATCATGTCTCCTCCCTCCATTCTTTCCCTGCCAGCAGCCATGAAGGAATCTTTCATATTGAATAACATCTCAAACAGAACTACTGGTTGCCTGGCATGGGCACCTATATACATTGCTTCATCTCTGGATGTGCTACCTGCCATGCTAACAAGATGAACACCCATCCTACCATTCCCACCCTCTCTTTCCTCTCATCCTCTGCTATCTGCCTCTTCCATCAAATCTCTATTGATCTCATTACTGGTCTTCCTACAGTGCATTTCCTGGATTCTATTCTGGTTGTGGTCAACCATGGCCTTATGAAGGGAGTAATTTTCCTCCCTTGCTCAAAAACTATGATGATGTAAGTACAGTGTCTCAAATAGGAAATGCACAGCATGACATAATTTCTTTCTTGACCTGCTTCTCCTCCCCATCTCAACACAACAACAAGATACTAGGCTTATTTGACAGCCAGAGATCGGTAGAATAGATTAATATGGTCCATGGATGTAATATTGTGATGTAGCAAGCTTAGTAACACAAAATCCGAAAAAACCACTGTGCAATTCATTTTTTGATTCATAAGCTTCCAAAACAATCAGATTATATTGAGCAAGAACAAGTAGACAACACAATCAAATGTTCTAATACCTAGTGTGGGCATCCTTGGCCTCCAGTAGTGCCTGTACTCTGTTTGGCATGATCTCATATAGCTTCATCATGTAGTCATCCTCAATACCCCCCCACTCCTCCACAAAGGCCTCCCACAACTTTCCAATATTCTTTGGCAATGGCATGTGGCTGCATATGTGATGTTCCAAATACTCCAATACATGTTCTATGATATTCATGTCAGGGCTGTTGGGGGGCCATTTGAGTTTGTCAACACGTTTCTTTGTGAACCAGGAGGTGGCAAGGTGTGAAGTATGCCTTGGATTGTTGTTCTGTTGAAAGTAGATGTCTTTCTTGTTGATTCCAAGGTCACAAAGAGTGCCAAGAAACTTGTCATTGAGAATTTGGGTATAAAGTATGGCATCCAACTTGCTCTCAATATGACAAATCCTTCCTAACCCCTGAGCCGAAACACATCCCCAAACCATAACATTTCCACTGCTGTGTTTGATGGACTTCTTCACAAAGCACTTATCAAAATCCTGCCCAGGAGCCCTCCAACACCATTCACAACCATCCATCCTGAAAAGAGTGAACTTCAACTCATCAGAGAAGATAACTGCTTTCCAGTTGGCAGCAGTCCAGTGAGCATGAGCTTTCACCCATGCTAACCTCTTCTCCTTGTGAGTATCTGTCAAGAGAGGTTGTTTGTGATGTACATAGGCCTTCAGGCTACATTGTCAAAGTCTGAGACAGATGGTCTGGGGATTAATGGACAGGAAAAACTTCCTTTGGAGGTCCAAAATGTCATGTGCCTTGCCTGCCACAAGAGCATGGACTGCAATACAAGTGTCATGGATGGTGAATAGATGTTTTCAGCCTGGTTTTTGGGAAATACAGTGGTAGTCTTGTGAATGGGCATAATGCTGATAGATACACTTGACAGTTGTGTGATGGAGGCCATACTTTTTGGCAATCATGGCATCTTTCATGCCAGCACCTCAGTCATGACAAATCCTGGCTTTCTTTGTCAGAGAGGTGTATTTCATCATGACAGAAAGGTGGATATGAGACCTGCAGAGGAGATCCAGGTGCTGCTGGGATGCCAGGGGTTTGTCTGCATGCTGCCAGCCAAAGTTTCATAAGATTGCAATCTGCAGTAATATGTAATGCACAGCACTCATCCAACCATTACCTAGAAAACTCACTGTTCATTTGACATATTTCAAAAAAATTACATAGAACAGTAGCCTAGAGTCCATAGAATATGCTGATATTCATATGATCACCATTGGTCCTTTGTTGCAGTCAAATGGGGTGTAACTCTATGAAAGCACTGTTTGTGCATTTCCTATTTGAGACACTGTAGATCCAAGGAGGGGAACAGCAGTTTTCAACTATGTTTGTTGAGGGAAAGTGGGATCAGAAGCTATGAACCAGCTGAACCAAGGGCATATGCATGGCCTTATGAGGCCAGGAAGTATTACACATGATGCAGACTATCCCAAATGCAAGTGGTCTTTTGATGGCACTACAACATCCTCGTGCTATTCTTAGGCCCCTGCAATGAAAATTAATATGCTGTTCAGATCACTACTAATTCAAAGAAATCAGGCGTGAATCCAGGGAGACTTGTGATGGCGACCTAGAGCAGCCGACTTTGAACTGAGGTGTACATGATGAGCGAAAACTGCCACGAGGACACATGAAACCGGGAGTGAATTGTTAGAGATCGGCCAAGCTAGAGCTAGAGTGTAAGGACAGTAAGTCCTCCAGTCGAGTGGCAATAGACTGGAGGAAAGGTGCGGCGCGGCGTAACACAAAGTAAGTGAGTGGTGTCCGAAAATGGTAATCTAATGAGTGCAGTATAGGGAAGTGTAGATATATACTATGTGATGGTCTATTCTCCGACATGAATGAACCCACACACATTGCCGGCGTGTCTGTATGGTACATCACGAACTTGGTATGCAGATCGCAAGTTGTCATGGTCACCCTGCTGGAAGCAAAACTAGGGCAAGGGGTGAGGACGGTGGACGGAGTCGCGAGAGAAGGTGTAGTGATCATTCTGCAGTTTACACGGCACAGAATCACGCGGAAGAACCACCATTTGAATGGATTGAATGGGTGTGCTATCGTAGAATGACTCATAGTCGATGAACTGCAGAGACGGAGACAACATTTGAATCGATCATGTATTACTCGGACATCAAGGCCAGTTGAACTCAATCTATCGAGTCGGCATCGTTTTTGTGGGCATGGTCGGGCAACGAACGCAGGTCCTAGTCAGTAGTTTGTCGGGAAACTGGAACAGATTGCACTTACAATGGGAGAGTAACTGGTAGATTTCGGCCCATCCAATCGCTGTTCTGATGGAGAATCATGACCTGGTCGATCATTCAGGTGTTGGGTCAATCATGTTACACCGAATATCTTTCCAACACTCATTATGTGGTGCTTACTCGCAGTCAGTGGGGTGGTTTATTCTGATGAAATATTCCCTACATCACTCACTGATTCGTCGTGTATTTCAAATTTGGTTTCTGTGCATCTTCGTACGACTGTGGAGCAGTGGGGGACGAGGATGTCGGCGGAATGTCGGAGATGCAAGCACTGGGGAAAGACGCTTGCAGTGGCTGTGTGAGCTGATCCATATCGTCATCGAGAAGCCAGGGCATGCATACATGATATGGAGGACACGTGTACTTTGCACTTTGACCCTGACCCTGAGCCTCCGAGTTTCCTCTCTACACGGGCGGTATGCAATCGACAGAAAGAGGTACGTGCTCATTGTCGGCAAGTACCTGCAATGACTACCTGTCGACATTTAGATGGTTCGAAACCAATAGAGATCAATGTCAGTCAACGTCCGGTATACTCGATATTGTTAGCTGCTGGTGATCATGGCAAGCAGGTGTTGAGCGGTGGTGAGGAGGGCATGGAAGTCCGGCGATGGCGAGTGGGCAATGGGAATCAGCTCGGTGAGCCGATCAGGCTTGAAAAGACAAAAATCCTTGCAGCAGCACTGTCGCCGAATCGCAAACGGTTGGTGTGCGGAGGAGAGGATGGAGTGAGAGTGTGGGATGCGCAGACCCACGAAAAGGTCCTCGACATCAAAGGTTACAAAGATACGGTATTCTCGGTGGACATTTCACCCGACTCAACCAAACTTGCGACGGGCTCATCCGACAAGACTCTCTTCATCTGGAACTTGTCCACGGGGAAGCAACTCCGAGGGCCGCTGGAGCACGAGGGTGTTGTGGTGGCAGTGCAGTTCTCTCCCATTGGTGACCGCATCGCCACCGCCACGGCCGAAAATCCCGATGCGAAGTCGATTCGCATCTACGACAGCGACAGCGGCAAGCAGCTGTTGGATATCCCCTTCCGCATCGGAAAATACTCAACACAGTCGCTTGCCTGGTCTGCTGATGGCCGCCACCTCTTTGCCGCCTCGTACAGTGAAATCAAGCGTTTCGATGCCTCTTCTGGATCCTTGCTCAGCACATGGTCCGTTCCTGGTGGTGAAGACTCCGCTTCTGTTGTTTTGTCACACAATCAGAAGTTTGCTGCTGTCGTCGCATGCAAGTCTCTATCTTTCTGGGACATTTCCACTGGCACGCAAATCGGGGACGCTATCGAGCACTCAAGTACAATTTGGTCTGTTGCGCTCTCATCCGATGAGGACTGCATTGCAACTGGGGAAGAAAACGGCAAAGTCACCATTAAGAGTCTTTGTGATATCCTTCCCATCTCGTACTCGACCGTAAATGTAAGAAAATCTACTTACCAAAGGCTGATAGTCTAACATATGCCATGGCTTCTTCCCATTTTCCCTCGCAGCGTGAGTGTTTAAATTTCGGTTGCCTGCTTGTATTGATCCTTTCACTTTCTCCACAGCGCCGCAGCTGCCATTCGTGAATATCAGTGATGCTGTATTCAAATCGTGGACGGAGGGGAACTTGACCCGCGCCGAAGAACTTTTGACGGAAGATATCAACCACCTCTCGGATCCCTTTCACACAGCACGTGCACTCGCTTACCGTGCTCTTGTGCGGGCTCGTTTGAAACAGTGGCATATTGCTATTGACGATGCGGAGAAGGTAAATTTCAGTCATCTGTCGTCCTACATTATGCTGACTGATTATCGCATGCCAGTCTATTGAGGTTCAGCGATCCATCATTGGCTCTATTGCACGTGCAGTAGCCCTCGTCGGTATTGTGGAGCACGAGTCTGCGGTGGATGTGCTTGATCTCGCGTTCGGTAATGGTCTTCCGACTGAAAACAAATTTCTTCTGTTGATCAAGGTATGTGTCCGTCGTCATTCCTGTTACTAGTGCCGATTACTCAATTCATTCAGGCGGCCATGCTATTCGAATGTGGAAAACGCAACAAGGCTATTTCGCGTGTAGAGGGTTTGATTGACACAGCCGACGACAAGTCGCTGTATATCACTGTCCTGGTATGTACGCGGATAGGACGTGGACATTCGTGCAAGATTGATGCGGCGTCATACAGGCTCAAATGCACCTGCTACTCGGATGCATATCAATGGAAGGGAAAGACAACCAACGCGCAATCACATTATTTGGGCACGCGCAGGAAGCAATCCCCGTACGACAAAGTCCTCACCTGCACGTAATCTCCCTCGTAAGTCAGTCTTTTCATGTTTCTCTAGGATCGCACTAACCCTATTCGAAAGGTATTCGGATGGGACTTTGATCGACTTGCCGTCGAAATTCAGCCACGCCTGTTCAAAACCCTGCATACCGTGGTCGAAACTCTCGGCAAAGGAGCACTGACAAGCCAGACGACTTCAAATTGGGACCCAGGTACGATCTCCCATGATCAGTCTAGGTGGACGCAGATTGAGTTTCTTTGTGTCAGACATCGTTCAAAAGTGTGTCGCGACATTTGAAAGTAATGGCGACCAGGCCGTGAGGTCCGGGGATCCTAAGCGAGCGGTCGCACAGTACTCTGCTGCATTGTCCTTGAATAGGTCTAGTTCCACTGGTCTGCTTGTTAAACGAAGCAAAATGTTTGCAAAGTTGCGGTCGTGGAAGGAGGCGTTGAAGGATGCAGATGAGGTAGCCCTTCTCTTGTTTCTGTATCTGACAATCCTGAATCCATCCAATGCAGGCCATCGAGGCAGACCCTGGGAATCCGAGGGGATACGAGACAAGACATGCAGCCCTACATGCTTTGCAACGCTACGATAGCGCAATCGATGCGTTCACACACATGCTTTCCCTCGTCGAGAAGTCTCCAGACACAGCCATTCGTCGTCAGTGTCACTCGACTGGTATGAGGGTCACACTGACTTATGTTGCACAGAACTACGCAGGAAGTATATTTCGCCGTCTTGGTCCATGTCTACCATCGATAATGTGGTCGATGGGGTCATTCATACATCTCCACTCGTACTCATCCATGTCAAAAGTGGTTATTTGTGCGACGGACCGAAACGAGCACTTATGTTCAAGTCGGAACCCGAGTTCAAAGAATTACTTTCCTCTATTACGGAAGAATTGGACAACGACCGGGTCCAGCGGGCGGTGAAAAGATATTTCCAATATGTGACGCTCTCGCATGTATGGGAAGGACACGAGCCCTTGTTCCAAGACGTCCATTTGGCTGGTACAGTTTGGGATCTGGATTCGTCATTTCCCTTGAATGAAAAGTTGCAGAGATTCTGCGAAGTGGTTCGTGCGGACGGATATCACTGGGCGTGGAGTGATACCTGTTGCATCGATAAGACGATCAGCACGGTATTGAACCAATCGCTCAAAATGATGTACAAGTGGTATGAAGCATCTGTGGCCACGTTCGTCTTTCTCACGGACATCGAGTCGTCATCAACCCACATTGGCCTCAAAGATAGCAGATGGATGACACGGGCCTGGACCTCTCAAGAGCTTCTCTCCCCGAAGATTGTCCGATTTTACACTCGGGACTGGAAGCCATACCTAGATGACACCAGGCTCAACCACAAAGAGTCACCAGAGATCATGCAAGAACTCGCGAGCGCGATCGAGATTGCTCGCGAAACCATCACTTCTTTCAACCACGACGATCTCAGCGTCCGAGAGAAGCTACGACTGGCCTCGAAGCGCAAGGCCAAGCTGGAAGAAGACGTCGCATACTCGTTGATTGGCATTTTCAAGAGCGATATCCGGCCAGAATATGGAGAAGGATATGCCGCCCTTGGCCACCTACTGGAGGAGATCGTAGCGCGTTCCGGGGAGGTGACGGTGCTCGACTGGAGCGGGCGGTCATCACCATACAACAGCTGCCTTCCTGCCACCCTCGAAGTGTATAGTCGACCACCAGGTGCTTTGTCCACCATCAGTGAAGCTGAAATGGACACCTGCGTTGCGGAACTGCGAAATTCAGTATCCCAGATGGACGCTGTACGGATCCACGACAGCATCAGCCGTTTACCTCCAGCCCGCTTCGCTAATCGTCGACTCCACCTCCCATGCATCATCTTCCTGGTCAAAAAGCTCACTATGGAAGACTTTGGACAAGGCGACGAGTACATTTACCGTGCTCGGGTGACAGGGATCGGCAGCGTGAGTTTCCATACGTCGGATAAGCTATCGCCGAAGCAGGCACGCAAGCTCGTTTTCGTGCATCCGTGGATCCGTAATCTATGTGATCCACTCGATCACTTCACCCTGGGAAACGTGGCGGACGACGAGGACACATACGACTCTGATTCTGACACGGAGGCAGGATCTACGCCTTCATCGCCATCGCATGGTGTGCCCGTTGCCATGATGGACGAGTACACCCGAACGCTGAGGCTGCTTGTTCGCCTGCAACAGCCATTCCATGCGCTGTTACTCCAGCAACAGTCCAACGGGGAGTTCAAGCGAGTAGCTCCTGAGCACGAGATCGTTGTTCCGGGAGTTGAGCGTGGGATCAACTTGGCTAAGGATGCTTGTACTGGCATCGTGGAAATATTGTGACGTAGGTATGATTCTCATCGACGTGTTTCCTTACCTGTACATCATCGTCCCTTTACTATTCTCGCTGTCTTTCTGCTATCGTGCTGTTCTCTTCTGAATTTGCTACTATCCCTTGACTCATTCCCGTCGTTATCTAGTATATTTGGTACAGATCACGCCCTTCATATTATTGACACATTACCAGTGGTGGTGTCCATTATGATGTACAACAGCGAGTGTCCGATCTTCGAGATCCGTACACTCCATCAGATATTAGATTCGCATTACCTGATATCACAAGTAAAACGACGATCGACGGCTATACATCCCCATCCAACTACCATCATCCTTGCCACCGGATGACCGAATCTGACGGGACGGAGGGCGCTAAACGTGGCAAAGGGTACACATGGGGACAGCTGCGCAAAACAGCCGATCCACCTGAAATATAAGGGGTGAAAATACTGGGGCATGGAAAAGTCATCAGAATACGTGCTGAGGCAGGACCCAACGACCATCGATTAGGTGAAAACGGTCCGAGGAACACTAGTAAAGTAGCCCACTGATTGATTCACTGGGCCACGAGGTATTCTTTCGCCCCTGGACAGTGATGAATTCGATTTTTTGCTGGCATTGAGAGCAGTTGGTTCGTTGGGTCGGTCACTCGTTGAAGGGGTGTCGTTCAGTGAAATGGTGACGTGATAGTTGGTTTGACTACGATCAACCGATCGATGGTTCCTGTAGTCGCGTACTTGCATCCGCAGTGCCCCTGCCGTAGCAATCGGTCCTTGGCGGCCAGAGTCGCAAAACCTTCCAAGGACTCGGGCTAAGCAGCAGTAAATAATGCTTCGAGTCGACTCGCCGTCCAAAACCATCAGCCGAAGACGACCGTGGTGAGGGGCAATAGACGTGCCTGAGCTGATCAATGTACCCTTGGAGGGCATCGTCTAAGTAACCACGGGACCAGGATGCAAAAGAGAGACGGGAGAAAATGTATGGAAAGGGAGGTAATCGTGATAAGGAGCCGCAGTGAGCGAGTCGATCTAATCTTGGTGTTGGCCATGAGTGCGAGTGGGCCCCTTGGCTTCTATGGAGAATCTGGTGTCGATGGGGCCAAGCGAAGAGCGATGGTGTCTTCCAGGCTGCCCTCTGTCGCATTGGTCGCTGTTGGACTATTTGCAGATAGGTGCAAGGGGGGAAGGATGGTAGCAAGAGTGGCGCACATGCGGTTCGGTGTGAGGTCGAGAGAGGTGAGTTAGGCGTGGATAGAGGCGGTTACGATGGCTCATAGTTGGCGTTGTTCTGCTGGTGCCGGCGTGGGGAAATAGACGACTCTGGGGAAGAGAAGAGCGGGCGTGAAAATGGAAATGTCGATGTGGTTGAGGAGAAAGAGCAAAGCACACCTTTAAAGTGGGCTTGCCAACGACGCCCTCGAACGAACTGGGTCGTATAGATTCACTCAAATCAGTCCGTGTAGTCACAACGAATAGGCAGCGAGCGAGCCTCAGACGGGAGCAGCGAATGAATGTTTAGATGGTTGCCAAGGTGGAGACACTGCAGGCAGTGAAGGGTGGAGGTATGTCGGGGGAACGTCGGAGGAAACTGTTGGATACTTAGCTAGTACGCTATTTTGGTAGCTTACATAAGCATACCTACATCGGACAGTAGATAGTTTTACTTAGTCTTTAGTGACTTACTCAAGACAGTACAGGTAGCTACTACACAACTAATATAAGTGACTTACTGAAGACAGTACAGATACCAGATAAATATAACCAATAGGTTTCAATAGAAACGTGAGGGAGAAGCGCTCAGGACTGTGTGAGCTGATCCATATCGTCACGAGATTAATAAGACGGACCAATTTATATGCCGAGAGCGCCTCGTCCCCTTGACTTTGCACCCTCCCGACCAGGTTTCCTTTCTATGCAGACGATATGCAGACGATGGAGAAAGGTACACATTAGTGACTGAATACTCAGTACCTGTGATGACCGTTCATCAATTTATAGATGGACCGAGACTAGTCGAGATTAACTGTGGGCAACATCCGATATACTCGGTCGTGTACACCGAGGATGGCAAGCAGGTGTTGAGCGGCGGCGTTGAAGGGAAGGTTCAACGATGGCGGGTAGACGACGGGAACGAAGTCGCCGATCCAATTCGGACCGAAGGGGCAGAAATCTTTTCTGTTGCACTGTCGCCAGATCGCAAGTGGCTAGTGTGCGGTCTCAAGCGTCGCGAGTCAAATGTGAGGGTGTGGAATGCGCAGACTCACGACAAGGT
>JBBPKJ010001583.1:0-10030 GCA_038089195.1 Brasilioporus rufonigricans | reverse complement strand
GTTACCTCACATACTGATGTACCTAGGACTTACCGTCCCTACGCTCTAGGTACATAATATACGAGTCTACTATCATACGACTGGAGGACTTACCGTCCCTACGCTCTAGCTCGCCCGGTCTCTAACAGTGGAGAACGAACAGTGCGACGGGTGGAACCCCGAAGAGTACCCAGACTGGCTATTAATTCAAGTATGTTTCTGATACCTGAGTGACACTCTCTAGTAACGCTGCTCCTTTCCTGTGTTAGGTTCAAGGAAACTTTCTCATTCGTCGTACTCAGGCGGAGACTGCGATGGAGATGATATCTCCACGATCTGGGCAGAACACCGTGATGCAGGTGAACATGGGTGAAGGGAAATCATCTATTATCATCCCCATTGTTGCTGCTGCTCTCGCGGATGGTCAACAACTTGTCCGTGTCATTGTTCCAAAGACACTGATGATCCAGATGTTCGAATTACTCGTTGCCCGTCTGGGGGGATTGGCTAACAGGCCAATATACCATCTACCCATCTTTCGTACTCCAAAGTATGACTATGATAAGCGGGTCATCAGCCCTCAAATCGATGATCTATGCAAGCTCATGCCCAAATGCATGGCTGAGCGTGGGATTCTGCTCCTCCAGCCCGAGCATGTTGTCTCACTCAAGTTGATGAGCGTGGAGGAACAGATACGTAAAAGCAAGATTGCAGCGGACCAGTTCGCACAGACTCAGAACTCAATTTACAAACGCATTATGACAACTCTGTCGCTCAGATTGGTGCGTATGGATGGTTGTTTATCAACGATCACTGATTCGACTAACTGTTTCGCGCCAGCCACCAGAAGACAGCCTCGTGGGTAGCATACTTGAATGGTGGAACCATTCGCCTAGCTATACGAGAACAAAGGACGCCATTCATGGCGGTCATGAAGTTAAGCACAGTGGAGATGCTGACGGTGTACTAGACAAGGCTTCCAAGTGGCTCAGCCTTCAGAAGTGGATCCATTCTCATACTCGAGATATCCTGGATGAGAGCGATGAGATTCTTCATTCCCGCTTTCAGTTGATATACACCATCGGCCTCGAGCAACACATGGACGGGTACCCAGACCGATGGACAATAACACAGGAGATCCTCCGGCTTGTAAAGGAGCATGCTCGTACTCTATTAAGAAACCACCCAAATACTATAGAGCTCGAAAGCAGCCCACCAGGATCATTTCCACGCATTCACATCGTGCGAGGCTCCGATGTTGGTCGACGCCTAATATCCATGATCGTAGAAGACGTGATGGCCGGACGGCTTACCCATGTCGACTTTCAACTTAAACACGTCTCTTCGGCATTACGCGACGCAGTTCGTTGTTTCATATCTGACGAAGACGCTCTTCAAATTCCCGACACGGTCAAGAGTGTAGAGGAGTATGCTACTCGACCTGATCAAAATCATCTTTGGAGTAAACTCCTGCTCCTCCGTGGACTACTGGCCTCCAATATCCTCTTGTTTGCGCTTGCAGAGCGGAGATGGCGTGTCGACTACGGCCTTGGCTCGTCGTGGTTCAGATTGTACTCTGACGTAACCTCCACGACGCTTGCAATTCCATATCGAGCCAGAGACGTGCCAGCACCCAACACTCAGTTCGGCCATCCGAATCTCACCATTATTCTCACATGTCTATCTTACTACTACGCCGGCCTGACCGGGGACCAACTGCAAGCTTCGTTCGAAATTTTGCTCGACCAGGATGACCCATCTGCGGAATACGCACTCTGGATTAAAGATTGTGAATTAATCCCGGATTCGCTTCGGAAACTGGGCGAGATCAACGTCAGATCATCGGAGCAATGGGTCAATGTGATATTCCCACTTTTCTCCCGGAATCAAGCGACCATAGATTTCTACCTTGCGCGAGTTGTGTTCCCAAAAGAAGCAAAAGAGTTCTCTTGGAAGCTGTGCGGATCTAGCTGGGATTTAGGAGAGAAGCGAGAACCGGTGAGTAAACGGTACACCGCGTGCAGCACACTTTTGGTGCTCAATATAATATCAGGATTTTCTGGAACAAACGACGGGCGGTGGCTGTTGCCCATGTCTGTCACGCAACTCGACCTCAACCATCAACGGGGGACCAGCGCCGAAGTTCTCGTACATCTTCTTCAACCCGAAAACGACTTCTACGTGGTCACCCACCACAATGGCGAACGACAGACTACGCTTGGATTCTTCCGATTGGTAGCCACACAACACCCCGAAATTCATGTTTTGCTGGATGTCGGGGCACAGATTCTTGAACTATCCAATCTCAACGTAGCTAGCACATGGCTCGGCACCGCCCGCGATGCTGTTGGTGCTGTCTATTTCGACAAGGATGAATTAATGGTAGTTACACGAAATAGCATCATCCAACCGTTGTCATCATCACCACTCTCTCAGAGATTAGACTCTTGTGTCGTCTATTTGGATCATGCACACACCAGAGGCACCGACTTCAAATTTCCCGTCGGGTCAAGAGCAGCAGTTACGTTGGGTCCAAATATGACCAAAGATGCACTGGTGCAAGGTTCGTTTTGACGCCACGATCCAATTGGTTCACCTGACGTTTGTAATTTGCAGGGTGCATGCGAATGCGGAAACTGGGCCGCGATCACTCGGTCATGTTTTTTGCGCCGCCCGGGGTTGACCAGAGCATTCGTTCTGTGAAAAAAGATCCGACCACTGCCGTTACTACAGTCGACATCCTATGCTGGGCGATACACGAGACATGGACGGATATTCAGCGGCGCGCTCCTCACTGGGCCCAACAAGGCATAAACCATAAATCGAGATACGATGCCTGGTCACAGTTCTGCAACGAGGAGCTCACCCGAGAGCAGCTATCTGATGCATGGCTCCAGGCAGACAGCAAATCGTTAGTTGACCTGTATGCGCCGCGTGAAACTGAGGGCATCCAAAGTGATTTGTCTGCTATCCCAGGAATGCAGCAACGTTGCAAAGACCTTGGAGTCCTATCAGTTGCTCGTAGACAGCTGGAAGAAGAACAAGAACGGGAGGTTTACCACGAGAGGGAACGCGAACGAGAGGTGGAACTACCTCCCCGGGCACGGTCGGTGAAGCATGATCTTCATCTGGACATTGTCTCCTTCGTCAAGACAGGTATCATCCCTTCACGACACTCTGGCGGTGCCTTTCTTCCCGTCTTTACAGCACTAGAAAGGAGCTCTGCGGCCACTCGCGACGCAGACGTATGGAGCCCATCTATCTTAGCCACGGTGGATTTCTGCGCGACGATCGATCCTGAGTCAACGAAAGGTACTATGGACCAGTATCTTCGACCTGTCCAGTGGATTCTCTCCAGTCAAAAGGGTCGCGACCAAGTACTCGTTCTGGTCAGCCCCTTCGAAGCTGACAAGTTAATGCCAGAGATCAGGACGAGCAAATGTGTCCACCTTCATGTGTATGCACCCCGCATGTCCCAACGAATGAAACCATCTGACGATCTCAGACTGTATTCTATCCCTCCTCTCCCCTCGGACTGGACACCTCCCTGGGACCTGATCGACCAGCTGAACGTGTTTGCGGGACAGCTCTACATCAGAGACTATGCATCGTACCTCCGGCTATGTCGTTTCCTTGACGTCCCTACGAAAGATCGGCCGAACGAAGTAACAATCCGGCGGAATTTTTTCAACATTCCAGGTAGCCTCGAAGAGATGGAAATCACGTTCTCTCATTCGCCACTGCCTTTCGTGATGGCGTTGCTTGCCATTCGGAACAGAGGGCGGCCGTTCGCACATACGCACATGGGTAAGATCCTTCAAGGACGGATCTTAACGGAAAAGGACTTTGAGGGGCCAACATCTGGAGTGTCTGACAATATGCTACTCTCCTGTGACGAGTAATCATCGATTTCTCGTGTGGTCAGTTTTTTGATAGCTTCTATAAATGATAACGGCGAGTTCACCTGGAACCGTGTCTTTTTCCAGCCATGCTCGTGTTTGTGCTTCCACCACTTCGTTTTCATGAGGATTCTATTTGACATGCTTGCTCTTTAGTCTTGCCGCTCACTGATACCAGATATTCTGAAAACTCTAGTTTAATTGTCCTTCTACCTTACTAGTACGGGGAGTTCCAACACTTACACATACCCTGACATCTTACAAGTAACGCAGTGAAAATAGACACCTTTCGTCTCTGCGCTGCTGTCCCGGCAATGTGTTTTGCTATTTCAGACTAGCCATCATCTCTCGCTTGATAAACTCGTCGGATCTGGCCGGGAAGTAAAGATGCTATGAAATGGGTCCATGTGGCAATATCCGCAAGCCACGGAATCACTCGCGACCTTGCTCCAAGTCATCATCTGAACCACGAAGCGCGAGTTCATAAATTGTTGTCCAAGGTTCGCTTTGTTGGCAGTCAGCGCTGAGGCCACGAACGTGGTGCCAGATTTCACCCTCTTGCTGTCGAGACTCCTGGACGTTATTTCCCCTGTTGATAGTCAAGTACTCTACACTCTAATACCTTGAACGTTCTGGTGTGGTATAAAGGGGACGAAAAGGATTCTCACCAACTCCGGTTTCTGGTCTTATATGCCAACCATGACGACACTCGCACCGCTGGCCAGCAGAGCCTATGAACCATGTGACAAGGAGGAATGTCTCTGTGGGACGCGCGAGGCCAATGCCATCGACAACAGAGAGGCTTCATGTAGCTCTTCAGAAGACATCTCGCTTAGCCTTTGCCCTGGGAGTCGAAGAATGGTCAGAACTGCAGGTGCTCGAGTATAGCAGGTGAAAAGAAAAAAATGCCACACCTGTAGATGTATGCGAGGTATTGTCTCCTTGATGCCAAACACTACCAATACCACCTGCCCAGTCAACACTGCTCCATGGCACGACAAGCACCCATCGCACGCATCACAAGCGTATGGCCGACTGTCGTTCTCCGCCTCTTGCCGGTTCAACATGGAGCCTGCCACAGTACTCGAACCAGACATATGGTGATGTTGTCCACTGGACAGAAGATAGCTTCAGGTGAACTAGGTTAAGTTCCACTCTTTGAACTCCTTGATCAGTGTTTTTTTGGAGATGCCTCAGCGGGGAAGCGAACTCCAGACCTGGACGACAGTCGGGGTTTCGCGAACTCAGGGCGGTAGCGGGGTTTCCCGGACGAGTTCAGGAGCGGAGTTAGCGCCGGATCCGAAATTAGCTTCTCCCGGAGTTTGTATTACGGACACAGCAACATTGTAGGCTCTTTTGACCCGACCAGGGTTTTCCCCTCGTTTCACTGCTGGCACAGATCTAGGGTAGCCACTTGTTCTCTCACACAGTGTTACCGTGAGATACCTGAGACCCGTTGAACCCCCTTTCTCCCTTGGCCTTGTGTCCTCTCAATTCTCCCACGGGTATGGACTGGCCCAGTCCAACCATTCAACCCGGTCTCGCAGATCTCCCTTGCTCGTTCGTCATCATGGATGTAGGACATCACGGGTGTCCAATTATATTCGCTTCTGTCCGGTTTTGCCATCTAACAGGGAATAGCGAGCAAGTGATCCTTGGGCGTAATTACTGCCTCTCGTAGTCTCCGCCTGGCAACGTCGCAAAAGGTAAACCATGTCACTTTACCTCCTCGGAAGCCGTTTCTTGCATGTGAAAATCGCTTTCGTCCCGCAAGGAGTCCCAGATCGTTTTGATCAATTATAGACGGCGTGGGCGGGCCTTTATCGGTGTCGTCACCATTATCCATCATCTGCGCAGTAGTTGAAATGAACGTTGGTCCCACAGCTGTTTCGCAATTCGGCAAGCCCTCCCATTGGCTGATAAGTTGAGAAACCTTATTGCTGACACCACATTCATGATTCTGTCTCCGTCTCCACGGGACAAATATGTGTGCTCCGACTGGCGCGCTTCGAGCGTTCACGGACCAATGGACCAAGGTGGCAACTCCACGACGCCAGCCCCCCACGATGTTCGTGATGCCACCATCTAACTTCTATGAACTGGCTAGATCGATACCCGTTTCGTTTTCTCCATTCTTCCCGTGATCACCTCCACTTCTCGGATTCCTCCCGGATCTGTCACCCTACCGTTCTAGTGCCGCTCACGGGTGGTGTGACTGGCATGACTCGTCCGCGGGAACCACAACCGCATCTAATCCACGTGAGAAATCTGTCGATTTACTCTTTCGCTTTCTCCCCAAGACGTCGACGTTCACTACGCATGAGCAAATCCAGCCCACCGCTGTCCAGCAGGGTGACTTTCATTGGTGAAACATTGTTGTCCTCCCAATAACATTCACTGTTACTGCAGTTCTGCCTACTGATACTTACTAGGTGACCGCCAGACGTGCGTTCGGTTCCGAATAACAAGAAAGGTAACCTGAGCCATTTTCGCGCATGAGCGCGTGAAGAAAAGGGATAGTCTTCTGATCTCGAAGCTTAGGGTCTGCCTTTAGCAGACTAGCGTGAACCAGAAATCTACCCCCTCCGCAAGTGACTCAACACATGTGGACGTCTACGCCGCATGTCAGCCACAAACCAGAGCAGACGTATCCGATCATGATGGCGGGGAGAAGGGGCAGATAAAGATGAAATGATGAGCCCTACTGCCACTCTCGAACGAACCTTGCATGATAGCTGATCCATTCTTGGTTAGTAACACTCTAGGTACTCCCCAGTCCGTATCTCTTCGTTTCTCCACATCGTTCAACCAAGTCAAGGTTCAAGCACCTGGGAACCTGTTCATTCGAACTAACGGGTTATATGTCCGCAACGTTTGGAGTGGCTTCGTGTCCGGTCTCCCTTTGGATGGTCTTATCTGGTGGAGCGGTGAGCAGTGACCGCCCAGTTATCCAACTCCGAGGCATGAACTGCTCATTCTGGAACTAGAACTACATTGTTGCATCGTTTGACGCAGTCCAGACGGTCTTCTCTGCATCATCTCGCCTTTTGCAGACTTCGAGCTGATTTTGGGGTTGCGATTTGGTTTAAACCCCATTCGTGTTGAGCGCAAGGATGAAGATTCTGATGGAGCTGCATCACGAGTCCAGCGGAAATTGAGTGTTATCAAACTGTGTTCGTAATGGCCACCATTTTTTGGGGGGAAGGGGGGCCTTGGCTGCTCGAGTGGAAGTGTTAACATCATCTCATCGCGGTGAACTGGGATAGTATACGGGGTGTAGTGGTCGCAGGTAGGTGAGAGATCCGGGTTAGTATCGGCAGATTTCGGGGTTGCGATTTGTCAAGAAGCTGAGCCCTTCTACTGTGAAGGAGCTCGATGGGGAAGGTTTGTACCATAGGGTGCAATGCTCAACGAAGAATGGATCAACAACGAATGACCAATCATGATTGCACTAGCATGTCTCGTGTACAAATAGTATCTTGTACCTCACGTTTACATGTCTAGATTCGTACAAGTGCAGGTGCCTGCGCTGTGGTCTTGGTTCTTTCCACCAAGGCTGCTGCACTGCGCACCGGAACATCGTGCTCATAGGACTTGCATTTAAAAAGTCTATTTGCAATACATTCCTGGAAACTACATCCCAACAATCATTGCAATCGAGTGTGATTAGCGTCCGAGAAAACATCTCTTCCAGTCACCGTCTCCATCATTCTTGGAGTTCAACATGCACACTTCACCCCGGTTCGATAAACCTCCGTGTATGATTCCATGTACCAACGACGCCACCTGCTCAATTCCATCTGCGCAATTTGAACCACACACGTTGAGTAGAGTTGGACCATCCTCGGAGCCCCACGATCGCTTGAGAAGATTCAACCTTTGATCGTTCGCCTCGGCGAGCGAAGACCATTCTGAAGTTGATAGGTCTTGCAGGAGCAAGTCATTGGGTGGATGCGGAGAGCGAATGCACCACCGGCGTGTAGTACAACTGTATCTGCGGCGATTGCGACTGCGGTAAGATCATCACGGCAGTCGACGCAGAGGACAGACAAGGTTGCCCGTGTGGAGCGGCTGCGATATGTCCCGTAGTGCTAGAAGATGATCCGGACAGTCCCGCTCTTCATACACGAACCTTCGAGAGTATCCACCTCACCGTACCTCCGTCGGTTGGCAAATTTGAATCATGGATGCTCGTATTGCCAGCTCGACCCATGGTTGCCCGATATACAATAGGACAGTTATTAGGGAGATGAATGAGTGGGGTCTGGCTAGCCATGTCCCTCACCTACTATACCAAAGCGGGAGGAGGAGTAAGTAAAATTTCTAAACAACTGTGATTGAGACCAGGAGAAGATACGCACATCATTCGAACTTATCCAACTCTGGCCAACTCAGCTTCGACACATGCTCTCCACCACCTGACTAACCTCACCATCACACTGGTTCCCCATCCGAGCATGTTCCTCATGCTGGGTCCTTAGGCTTGCAGAGGCTACTAGGAAGGTACACTATCATGTCGGTGGCGCGCAAAATTTCGATGGGCCAAATGATACCTCATGCCACTGTAACTACTCTGGTTAGTGGGTTACTTAGATCCTAGTATCTAATACACATACCGTCCGTGGTACTGAGTGTAACCACTCAGTATCATCCGCCTTTTGGCTTAGTGGCTAAGCGCGGCGGTCCAGTCGTTACAGCCACTGCCGCGTCTGGAAAACGCCTCGCTTAGCCTCGGCCCTGAAAGTCGAAGAATGGTCAAAACCACAGGTATAGTAGGCAAAAAGAAAAATGCCACACCTGCAGACATATGCGAGGTATTGTGCATCCATCGCGCGAGTCTCAAGCGTATAGTCTTTTCCACCCCTTTCTAGGTTCAACGGGGAGCCCGCTACAACATCCGAGCCAAATACACAACGGTGCTGTCCCACCTGACGGACGGCTTCAGGCGAGCTGGGTTAAGATCCACTCTTCGGCGTGATACTACACGAACCCCTTGATTAGAGTTGGACTCGGAGGTACCACAGTGAGGCGACTCTAGATCCGACGATAGTCTGGGTTCTGCGAACCGAGCGCGGTAGTGAATTTCCCGGACAAGGCCATAGCGAAAACGGTCCCAGGAGCGAAGTAGCGCCTCCAAAATTAGCTACCTTCGGACTTTGAATCAGGGAGGAGTCGATCGGCACCGTTCGTGCCGCACTAGGCAAACGTACATTACGGTGCGTCTGTTCTGAAATGGGCTGCACAATAATGCAGCGATGTTGTCTGAGCGTAGAAATTCAAGCCACAGCGTGTCCAGTAGCAGGGAAGTCGAGTTTGTCCCGTACTATATTGTCGAAGTACACCTCGTTCGGACATGCCTTTCTAACGATCTCTCCAACCATCCTATCAACAACAACAACGGTGACTACAAGCATGATTGCGACAGTCCTGAGTACCATTACCTTCACGGACACTACTCGTATTCACCTGAGGCGACCTACATTCGTCGTCATCACCTGCACGCAGCCCAGTTTGGCAGATGTCCTAGTTTCGTGCTGAATGATACACACGTACTTGCATCAGATGGAGATACAGATGGTCCCAGATTGGTTTTCTAGTCAGCGCCATAGTTCCATCCCCTTGTTCTGCGCGTCCCGCACTCGCTTCACCAGGGCTCGGTTTCTGGTTTCGAGGCAGAGTGCTTCAGATATCCCGCGAAATACATTCACCCCACATGTCCTTCCAATGTTCTTACTCCACACCCTACACCTTCTCTCTGCAACTACTCCATTCGTTCTTGGCCGTTCATCTGGCTTTGATGTCCTCTCTATTCTCTTACAGGTATGAACCGGGGCAATCCAACCACCCAACTTGGTCCCGCGGGTCTCCCTTGCCCGACTGTCACGCGTCACGCGTGCCCCATTCTCTTCTGCCCCACCATCCAATCAGTGGGTATAGCGAGCAAGACGTTTTTCGTAATCACCGCTTCTTGTTGTCTCCAACTGGCAACGTCGCAAAAGGTGAGTCAGGAATATCAAACGCCCTGATTAATTATAGATGGAATCATGGCGGACCTTGACCAGTCTCATTACCACCCATTGTGTAGTGTAATTGAAATGAATGGCAGTCCTACAGCTCTTTCGCAACCGAGCAAGCTATCATTGGCTGATAAG
>JBBPKJ010001582.1:0-10033 GCA_038089195.1 Brasilioporus rufonigricans | reverse complement strand
AGCGTGCTGGTCAAGTTTACAACATGGGTTTCCACCATATTTGTTCTGGTGTGTATGATTGCTCACAAGTCACTTGATTGGATGTATTCTGAACTGATGGGTCTGTAGGTTCGCTATGTTGGTCTTTCATCAATTATGTAGGTCTATCATTGTTGCAATGCATTCCAATTGGGTGACAATGAGACCATGCACAAGCTTGGAAAACCTCTGTATGCTTTTGACAAGTTAAACTGGATGCTAATTGGGCTAACTAGATGTATTTTCAAGTTAATACTACCTTTATATCTCATTCTGTGAAAGTGAGCCTTTCTACTTTGAACCTGCTCTATAATTGACAATCTTCTTTTGGCAGATGTGTGCTTTTGAATTCTAATAGTCAACTCTGATTATAATAGTTTCATAGGTGTAAGTAGGTAATCTCACTCCTCTTTGTAACAGCTATCTGATGCATTGATATTCTAAAGGTACTGTAATCGGGCAGATATCTGCCTGGGAGTTCCCAGTATTCATTGCTGCTGCTGATTGTGAGTTACAATATGTTTAATTTCATTCTATTATCATACCTTTAATCACAGTGGTGATGATCCTGCGGGTCTATGCAATGTGGTGTCAATCCAAGAGAATCCTTTATTTCCTGTTGTCTATTTATATGGCACAGGTCATTGTTTTTCTCTGTTTTACAGGTATCTTTTCTCGCCAAAGTGTATCCTCAGGTGTGTTTAGCAAAACTGCATTCATTTATGTAATCTCATGCCTTTGCCACTCTTCCTTGGACCTCTAGTTACAACTCTTTCAGTGATCAACTCTACTGTTTGTGCTGAAGTACTCACTAATGGTGCATTTATATCATCCACCCACTTGATTAATGGAATCCTGCAATTTGTCCTCAGTGCTGTGCTGTTGCTTCTTGCTGTTATTCAAACCTTGAGGGAGTCAGTTGCCATGTACAAGGCAACCAAGCAATGGCAAGTGAACCAGTACATGCAAAGACTCATGGCAGATGGGATATTTTATTTCATTGTGTATGTCCTCTTCATTTGTTACCATCATATTCTGGTCATTTTACCCTCATGAACCCAGACAATAACTAATGTTCCCCCCCCTTACTTTTTAGAGATGTGTATTTCAGCATCTATCTCCTTGCTCCAAATGTGTTTTCACTGGGCATTTCTGCATTATTCCTCATGCAGTTGTTTGCTTTCATAACCCTAACTCCATTGATGCCTCGGTTCATCATCAGTGTGCGAGAGCTGTATGATCGTCGTACCTGTGGCCATATGGGGAATATTGACACTGGATTTGGTGTACAGAAACAACCCACAGCCACTGGCAACACCATTGTGTCTACGATCGCGTTCGCAGATGTTGACCCGAGGCAGGGCGGGAATCATGTTGAGGGCGATGCAGATGATCTGGAGGCCATCCAACTTGAAGTACGTGGAGTCTAAGCGGAGCGGGACACTGGGTGGATGTTCGGAAGGTGGTGGTTTGCGTCGGACGGACTCGGCCATTGACTTCACCTATGCAATATGCCTCGTTTTCACCATTCTATTTATCACATGTATTGCTCGTCTCTCCGAGACTTCTGCCCTGGCTGGCCTTGTAATGGAGTCTGTGTTGCGAACATTTCTGGGGCGACACATAAGTACCGTAAATCCTTTACATTCCTCGAGGACTGCTACAGTGTATTACGTCCTACGTCCAGGACCTGCTACCATGGGTGCCAGTGAGCATCTCGACCATACTCACGAAGGGACGAGTTTGGACATTCAGCCACTTCCATATTCCAACCGCGGGCGGCATCCATCCGTGGGTCCACCCGACGAGTCAGGTTGACTGAGACGGCGCATTGTCCTCGGAGATGCGCTTTTGTTGTATGATGTTGCACACCACGACGTCATTGTACCACTGGCGGTCGTGCTTACAGGTCGTCGGCCCGTAGGATAGGATGCTAGTAGGAGGAGATCGCCGAGTGTAGGAACCAGTACCAGTAAATAGCATTTCGACCTTGACCCAGCGGGGAGACGACATTCGTGCCCGATAAGTGAGGAGGACCGAATCCCCGGTATCGTACGTGTGCAGAGGGATAGGACAATGAGTGGCAAGGTGGCGTCATCTGCACTGCACGCAGTTGGTCGAATCCTGGCGTTCATACTTTGGTGGTGAGGGTCAGGGGCGTCACGATCACTGAGGACATGTTTTTGGTGTCGTAGGAACGTCGACCTTAGTGACTGGTCCTGAATCAATGGCTATACAAAGTGGGGGCTCGATAGAGAATTCCCTGGACAGTGAACGTGAGCGGCATCGTCGTGAATAGCAATTGGTGTCCCAGTGTTGGTGTATGTGGTCTGTGGCGTCGATGACATGGTGGGGGTCTGTCTAAGGTTCAAGTGGGACTGGAAGTGAGAGCAATGGGCTCGGGTGCGAGACGCAATGAGCTGAACGATGAGTCAGCCAATGGAAGAGGTGTCTAGCTGGGTTAGTACCCGAGTCGTGGCCAGCACAGATCACAAGGCCCATAGCGGTTATCCCTGAAGATGCCACATTATTGTCTTCGTTTGTACAACACGAGCTCACCGGAGGTGATTTCTGTAACATGAATGTCATCTTGCAATGACATAATCCGTTGGACTTTCTAGGTACAAAATAGATTGGAGAGCGACCTAGAGAGGCTGGTTGAACCACCCACGTCGAGGATCTACCCGTAGCGTAAGAAGAAAAGGTTACTAGTAGACTGGAAACGAACGGTGCCCACTAGCTCAGTCGTACCCTAGTCAGGCCTGACAACCCCCACATCGATCTGCACCCTCTTTGGGAGCACGCCCTCCAGGGTGTTTTCGTTTCATTGAAAACGACGCGGACAAGAACTTCGATTTCAACTGCCGGTCATGTATTAGGAACAATCATCACCACCGAATCGCGGTTCTCAGTGTTCGAGTCCGTTCCATCGCATATCAAGTTTT
Source organism: Brasilioporus rufonigricans (assembly GCA_038089195.1). Classification (NCBI taxonomy): domain Eukaryota; kingdom Fungi; phylum Basidiomycota; class Agaricomycetes; order Boletales; family Boletaceae; genus Brasilioporus; species Brasilioporus rufonigricans. Next base: position 7,070 of record JBBPKJ010001582.1, on the reverse strand, counting down.
CCAAATCAAGCACGGTGACGTAAGTGGTCGGCGGGTTCTCGAATGCGGCATACCGCCCGGGCCAGGTGTGTCAGTCAGAGGCCATGAGATACGAGTCTAGCCTTCCTCCCGTCAAACCGTTCAATCCGTGACGATAGTGAGACTTTGAGCTCCATAGATCGCCAGAATTGCCTCAAAAGTGGCCGACAGATCGTGCTTTGGCAATTTACAGTGTCCTTGATCCTTGCTTTGGAGTGGGATCAGGATGTGGGCTTGGAGGAGAGCGTCCGAGTCCTTGTCAGGCAAAATGTCGAATCAGAAAAGCAAGCTGGTAAGGGGCCAACGCTTGTGGGGAGATTCAAGCGGCGATGATGTCATACTAGCTGACTCGAGAGGCATGTCCTCGCGTAGCGGGTCTGTGCTAATGATACGAGGAAATTAAAGCCCTGTGCGTAAACAAGTCAGCTTAGGTGCAAGAATACGGGAGAAAACAACGCACTTGTCGAGCTCGTGTTCAAACGCATCCGCTTCATCAGCCTGAGGCTGACTCGCGTTTGGCCGCCGTCCAGCGTACCATCTGTCTCTCGATGTCGATTACGGACTAACTCGAAGAATTACGGGGTAGCGAAATGTCGATCCGAGTTTTGAGACTCCTTTATTGATCTAGACGGATGCATACATCCGTCCTTGTACCGTAGAAGCTACACGGGTGAGCGACTCTGCACTCCAATAGGAGAATTTCTCAACTACCGTACACGTTTAACTGGGATCATGGTCAATGGTAGTTGGTCTATAACGAAAAGCGTTACACGGTAGCAGAATACCAAGAACATGGTCACCAAAACAAAAAGAATGGGCATGACATACATCAAGATCACCATTATCATCTGAGACCTCGTTATGTGAGAATGCTGTGATGAGGAGCAGAGGGATGTCTACTAAGTCAGTATCACTAGCCTCGGCTTCTGCGTACTCACACTCACACTCAATGTCCAATGGACCCAATGCACGGTGATGTTCCTCTACAAAACATGCATCAGAATTCGAAACGAAGACATGGCATATCGACTTACGGAGGCCATGGCCATTTCGCACACCACGCATATACTCGTCTTCATCATCAACCAGGTCCTTCTGGCCGGTCAGTAGTTTAAACCCGTCATTCGCCATCTCCTTGGAGTTGATGGGCTCGAGGATTTGGGGAGGTCGTACAGACACATTGAGACATACAGGACGAGTGGAAGAGCGTCAAGATGTGAGCAAACACGTCAATTGAGGAGGAGGAAACTCAGGAAAGGTGTGCGATCGATGTGAGGCATCGAAGAAATCGATCAACGCGACACGACAGACGACAACGACGTACTTGAATGGTCTCCACGATTATCCACCAATCCCCAGTCCAGTAGAACGAGCCCGCAGCGATACGAATGGGTGCGACGACGCGCAGCGGCCAAGTGCGTATACCGGACGAGCAGACGTGATGAGTGATCCGGCAGCCGAAACGAATGTGTCTGGAGCGTCTAGTAGCGACGGGGACACTAGAAATTTGCTGAAGAAACAAACGCATCAGAATGCGACTGTGGATACTTGAAGCGACCGGAGAAAAGGTACTCACTAGAAGAGGCCAGAGTCGAGCTGGATGATCCGGGAGACGAAGTGGACATTTCAGGTGATTACCAGATGTGGATGGAATGACACAGGGGCGATAAGAACAAAGACGGCGACGAGACGAACGAGCCAAGTGAAAATAGAGGGCCATGAGGCTAGCAGAAGGTGCAGGGCCGGTCGAGAACCGCTGAGTGTGATTTGGACCGCGAGAACGATGGCGATAGCGTCAGATTCAATTGGAACGATGTGTAACTGGCAGCGCAACGAGCAACACATGCCGCGACGCAAAATGAGTCGAAACACGACTGCTAGCTGGTGAAGAGGGTCAAGACGCTGCGAGACACAAAGAAGGCGACGAAGAACGTACCTGAGCCGTCCACACAACTAAAAAATTACCATAGATGGTCTACACGCAACCAGAACCCATCGTGTGATCTAAGACGCTTGAAAACACGACCCTAGTAGAAGGATGAGTAACAGCACCGGAGGAGGATATACATAGCGAGCTGTATAGCCGTGTCGGAACAGAACCGAGGATGTATGAAGAATCGCATAGCCTTTATGAATGATAGGGAACAACCCGTGTAGCCAACAGAGGATTACGTAACTTGGCCGGCAACCGCGACAACTCCTCGGCCCTCTTTCCGGCAACGATGGGCCGACCCCAGTCACGATGCAAAACATTCACTTCACAGAAACTCGGGATTCTTACCTCCCCTGTGGTGCTACGAAGCCCTGACGCCGGATAGGGCAGAGAAATGACAAGAGAAAGCTACAGCAGAGTCAGAGGCGGGCACTGTTTCGACTCCAACTGGGGGCCATGCACATCAGGAAGAAGGCGGTGCAGCCAGCGGCGCAGAGGGAGAGGGCGCTTCCGGAACGACGAAACATGACGGAACAAGGGATGCCCACTCTCCGGCTCAAAAATATCGGTTGACAGAGGCGATGAAGTCGATCATATGGCAACTGGTGATGTTGAGCAATGAGCGTTATCGGTTGGATAACGAGAAAAAGTGAGTTTGTCCGTTGACATGGTCTAAATCACTCATCCACAACCACGTTGATTAGAAGGCAGCAATGGGCAAGTAAGCGAACAGGGTACACGGAAGGTGCTTTATCAGAAAGTGAGTGGTCAGCCTCGGATTTGCGCTCAACTCATGCGCTGTTATAGATTGTTGGCGCCTTCTCGGCTGGTTGGCTGAATTCGGGTCAGATATCGAGAGAAGGTATGTACCCCATGACTCCATGTAGGATGCGGAGTTCCGTGCGTCTGACGTACATTGTTTCCTTTGACAGTGGGTGCAATGAAAAAGAAGCACGAAAAGGAGGCCATGGAGCAAGAGGCCTGATTGTCATTTCAACACGAGATCGTCCGCGTTTTTCTCCGATCGTTGCCTGGAAACCAGTGTAGTGGGCAGAATTCGCTGGAGCTGGTTTTGCTGGCAGTGCTGGCAGATTTGGCAAAATCCGGGATTCTGCCATTTGTGCCAAAGTGGCAAAATTGAAATGAACGAACTACGGACAATCTAAGCCACTGGACAACATCAGCGCTGCTACGTCCCATCCTGCACCATCCAGCTGATTATGGTCAACCACATCAACCACATCATGAGCTCCTTGGGGGGCCAAACCTTTATCAACTTGATCCAGCTCATCAAAGCTGTATGTGATCCCATCAACCACACCCGCACTGCTGACTTCCTCTAGTCCCTCCCTCTCGATCTCATCTGCTTGTTCAAGCTCGAAAATATCAAACAGAGCATCAATATCCTCTGGGGAAATTGCTTCTGGGCCAGCAAGCATGTCATCAGATTGTGCGAGGAGTGGAGGAACCCAGGTAAAGGTATCTTCAAGGTCTTTCATAATGTTCGTATTGATACCAACCTGGTCTTGAGTGTGCATGTGAGAGTGTGCATGTGAGCATGCTGGTGCCTCGTTTTGCCCCCATTTGCTACCTTGGCAGCATTTATATGATAGTTTAGGTTGGCACATATCTTTCCAAGTGTTTTGAAGGTTGATACTGAGAGATTGCATTAGCGAGGGGATTGAGTATTGCCAAGATCTGAAAAAAGATGCTTGATGTCACCTGCATGTGGAACAATTGAAAGAATTGTAATTGCAAGTGCTTTGAGGGGATGATCTTCAGAACTAAAGGGAAGGTGGTTTCACCAAGTGAGACCATCTGCAGCACTGCCAATAAATGGTGACCATGACAAGTGATAGGCTTGGATGTCTGTGATAAACTTTTCTGCCTTTGTCTTTTCCCAATTCCACTGTTTTGCGACATCAAGAGCAACCTTGATCATGAATTCAATTGAACAGCCACTTGCTACTTGTGTGATAGCAAGTTTTCAACACAGTGGATGAAGAAACAAGGCAAGGGAGTGGTATTTTGTGTTAATAGCATGAAAGCGACAGTTCAAAACTGTTCTAGCATGCTGCCAGAAGCCTACATCATCACCAGCATCCAGGTGAAGCTGTGACATTTGTTTTGCACAGTGGATAAGCTCCAGCATATAGTCAGCAAGTGAGGCTTGGCATGATTCAAGGTTGCCAATTGCATCAACAAGAAACTTCGTGGTTTTAACAAGTTGCTCAAGATGTTTCCAGTAGTCATGGTGATAAAGAATGATTTCAATTACATCAAATGCTATGGGACTTTCCCCATTGATTCGGCATTGAGCACCTGGACAAACACAGATTTGATACAATGGGCTTCTGGAAAAAGCTCCTTGTCAATTACATTACCTTCCAACATAGGAAATAAACTTTACTTGTATGATAGAACACTTAAACAGTGAAGAATAAGGGTATAGAATCAAGATTCACAGTTTTGCTTTAGCTACTGCTTGATCTCCTGTTGCTTTGCTTCAGCATTGAGCTGTTCACCCCAGTAGTGTGACGTCGTGAAAAATGACACAATGTGTGTGGTCTGTCCAATGATTTTCTTCATTGTTGGATATGCAACAATTTCTTCAATTAGGGTATTAAGACTATGAAGAAAGCATGCGAATGTCTATGAAATATTCAACAAAGTATTTATTTACAAATAGATATGAGCTTACCAAAACCCATGGGAAATTCTCTTGAAATTTGCAGAAATATGCTTGCATTACAGTGGGATTGTCTGTAGTAACAGCAATAATGCTCCTGCCATCACTGATTTCCATTTTGTTCATTGCTTTGCACATGATAGCAAGAAGATTTTCAGCAGAACCTTGACTTCCTGTCATATCCTCAAGTGTGAGAATAATAGGGTGCTGATTGACTTCAACAGCTACTGATCCATATAGGCTCCATTTTAGGCAATCTTCCCAGCCATCAAAAAGCAGTGTAAGCTTTCTACATCCTTTTAAATGGTCAATATCCTCTTGCTGGACATGTACACATTCACTGTCAAGGAGGCTGTGTGAAAGTACATATTGGAAGGGTGCAAAGTATGATGGCCTGATGATATCCAGGAAAAGATGGAAAAAAAGATTCTCAGTAGCAAGAAAAGGTATATTTGCATGAATAAACCATCTACAATAGTTAGAAAGTAGATATCATATATAAAACTAGGTAACATACTGGAGAAGGTAAGTGTTTGCTTGACTTTTCTGCTTATCTGTTAGTGGATAGTCCGTGTAACCATTGAGTGACTCTGAGTATTTCTTGCACATCTGAATAGGGACAACCTGATCCAAAGTATTGGCACTGACAGCATTTCTTGCATCTCTGTGGGATTCTGAAACCCAGGTTTTGCCCAAGATGAATGTCTGCATCTCCCTTCGTATATCAGGGGAAGCATTGGGGCAACCATGTGCAAGGTGATTTGGAAGGTTGTTGTCTTGTCCTTGAATATGAGCACCTTTTGAGCCAGCTTCATCACTGTTACAACTTATTCTTTCCCCTTATTCTTTTTCCTTGATTTCTCAACTTAACACTTAGCTATCACTTAGATTCTCTCACGTTCATCTCCATTCTTGTTTCTCTGTCACATCTTCCCACATTCATCTCCGTCCTTGTCTTCTTGTCACAGAACTCTTCTTTACCTTGCTTTATTAATTTCCACTTCTTCTTTGATTCCTGATCTGTTCCGTCTCCGTCTTCTTTTATTTCTGATCCGTTTTATCTCTGACTCATCCTTGCTTCCATGCCAGCCCTATAGTGGTCTGTGTGCACTTCCAGTACTTATATAAACCTTCGCTACTCGATTATGTACTCTATCTTAGTCTCCCTTGACCATTCCCTTGACCATTCCCTCGCTCTTAGTTTTCCTCAGTCCTCCTCAATCTTAGTTTCCCTTGATCCCTTGATTAGTCCCTCGTACCTTCTGTTTTCTTTGCAATGCTAGTCTCTTGAAACATCTTCAGACCCGTTCACCCTTGAAGGGAAGATTTCATAGAATGACTTAACCATCGTGTTCCAAACCCCAGAAACCAACAAGGGCTACGCCAGATCCTACCCAGGCCTGTCATAACAATCACCACAGACATTGCATTTCCAGTAATACCAATTAGATTTGTTGTTGAGTTTCTCAATGTGAGTGAAATTTGCAGTAATAAAATCAGAAACTGGCCAACCACTGCTAGAGGACATGACTGGCAATGCAGCATGAATGACAACTTCCAATTTTCAACATTGAGGGACATGTATATTTTCATCGCAAACTAAGCCACATTCAGTATCTCAGACCCTGATGACTAGTACATTCTGCCAGGTTTTGCCACTGTCCATTCACGAGATTCTGCCATTTGCCTGGCAGTGCCAGTTTTGCCCTGCTGCTTGGCAAATTGGCAGACTTCTGCCAACAACACTACTGGAAGTGCCATTTGTTGGAATATTTACACAATGCAGATTACCGAATTTAAGTTGAGTTAGAACGACAAACAAAATGTGAAGACAGTACTTAGAATTTAATTTGCCATTTGTACAGTAAAAGTACTTGAAATGTTTTTGGGAAAAAATATGCTGGTAAAAACTTTGAATGCAGGTGAGTGTATTGGCACATCCAATATGTTGAATTAAACTATAAGTTTTACCTTGGGCTGCACTCTGGCCCATACTTATTGTTTTGGCAAACAAAAAAAACAACACTTATATTTGAGTTTTACAAATAAAGCAGGGATAAAACTTAAAATTTAAATGGCCAACAGAACTGAATCACCAAGGCATGTGATTCAGTTCTGTTGGCCATTTAAATTTTAAGGTTTATCCCTGCTTTATTTATAAAACTAAACTTCAAATATAAATGTTGTTTTTTTTTGTTTGTCAAAACAATAAGTATGGGCCAGAGTGTGGCCCAAGGTAAAACTTATAGTTTAATTCAACATATTGGATATGCCAATATACTCACCTGCATTCAAAGTTTTTATCAGCATATTTTTTCCCAAAAACATTTCAAGTACTTTTACTGTACCAATGGCAAATTAAATTTTAAGTACTGTCTTCACGTTTTGTTTGTCATTCTAACTTAACTTAAATTCAGTGATCTGCATTGT
>JBBPKJ010001581.1:0-10042 GCA_038089195.1 Brasilioporus rufonigricans | reverse complement strand
ATTACTTCCGTAGTCGACCTCGTCGTGGAAGAGACGAGAACTTATCCAGAGGAATCATGGACGGTGAAGCTGAAGGAAGCAGCTAGGAGTGCTTTTTTAGATGCCAGTGTTTGGCGAGAATCTTGACTACCGCATGTTATCCAACTTGTCAACTGCGTCCGAGACGGTACGTATCAACATATCCGTGCTGATCGTGATCGCTAATGGCGTAAGATAGTCCAGCTCACTGCTGATAACATTCTTTCTGATGGCGGCGAGCCGAGGAGTGCAAGGACTCAGACATAAGATAACCGTAGTGTGCAATGACAGGTTCCCGATGATAGACTTTCGTTGCCCTTTGTAGATGTCATCTTCCTGGAAGCGCTCATATAGGGTAATCGTTATTCTGTCAGTGATTGCGGCCCTACTGGTCTTCGTCAGGTTGCTAATCTCTCTGAATTACACGCAGCGCCTCCGGACCCACATACTGCTGTGAGTGACATGTATTATAGATTCCATAAACTACAAACGCACTTTAATTACATGCATGATGATTCCGCAGCATCCTCTTGACGAGGCTGCAAGTCAGGTGAAATTAATCTCACACCTCAATCGGCAAGAACAAGCCAAAACGACGTCGACGACTATCGTCAGTCACTGCTCCACTACGGTTGCAGAAATCAATCGCTCCAGCCTCTTGGCGTTCATTCCAGGATTTCTAGGCACGATGCTACACGCAAACGGAAGTGGATGTCTGCATGCCCACCAATCTCATCAAAGCGACTCAGAACCAAATGTACCACATTACTCACCGAACAAGACCACTAGGAAACTTTGGTTCCACAGGGATCTCCACGCCGTTCTCGTCCTTTGGCCTTGAAATGTGGAACACAGCCAACACGTTACAAATCGCAGACCAGACGGACGTATCTGCGAAGTATCTGCCAGGACAGATGCGCCGACCAAACCCGAATGCAAGGTTCTCTGTATCGTTTGGAAGGAGCGAACCGTCATCAGCGAGGAACCGCTCAGGGATGAACTTGTTCGAATTGGGATATTTGGACTCATCTCGAGTCATGCTCCAGAGGTTACTAAGTACCATGGAACCTGCGCAACACACCCGTCTATGATCAATGAGCTGCCAAGTGCAAGAACAACTTGCCTTTCGGAATATGGAACCCACAGTAGACATCATCATCTACAACTGAGTGTGGAAGTGCTGTTCGGTCGGTTAGCGGAGAGAATCAACAGGACGGGAGTATCACTCACACAAAGGAACAATAGGGTTGTAGCGGTATATCTCGCGGAGAATAGCATCCACGTAGGGTAAAGAGGGCCTATCATCAATTGTTGGCAGCCGTTCTCCACCGAGCACGAGATCTATCTGTGCGTGAGCCTTCTCTTGGGCGTTTGGATTTAAGATCATCATGAGGAAGAACGTCATGATCACCGAATTAGTGTGTCTGAGGTTGAGCATCCGACTCGTATCAATCAGTCTTATTCATCTATTCCCACGATTGTAACCTCTAACACCATATCTACTACATCCACATACTATAGACTTTCTAAAACCTTATCTGGTGAGTTCTGCAGTGCCAGTGGCACAGTCTTCCATATTGTCAACGAGCCTGACTACATCCCCTAAAGTTGTTAGGTGCTTCGAGTTTGCAGTGCTCAGCAAGTCAACAATGCAACATCCCCTGCACCCATCCCATCATTGTAATGCCATCAGGCTCTGCCGGATCCAGTTTAAAACTCACTGCTTATCAAAGGTCGGCGTTTTCATTCATTTTCCACGCATGGACACTGTTGTGGTTCTGTATATTGGACAATGAGCCCTCCAGTGCAAAACTTCCTATCCACTGCCACACAGATCTCCTGGAATACCATGGATTAGGAATGTCATCAAAGTTGACATGGAACAGATCACAAAGGATCTGCTTGAGAACTGATCCAAGAATTATTCCAATTGTCCATACACCATTTAAACCAGCGAGATGTTGGCTTGTTGTTTTTTTATCGAGCTTCTAATTTTATCCAACTGCTTCAGGTGGGGCCTGGTTTTCATCTTCGTTTTCTTGCCATATGGCAATCTATGGTGGCTGCAAACTCTTTTTCCATCAGATGTTCAGGCCAGACATTGTACATAGATTTTTACTCTCCCAGCACTGCAAGACATGTCATCTCTTCTGTCAGTTGTTGGATTCCCTAGAATGGCTCAATGATCATGTATTCAAGTAAGTGCAGGGGAGTGAATACCATGATAGACCCACTTATTCCCCTCCAGGATCCACTACAGCAATCATCATGAACAACACATATGACCATAACCCAGTATCCCGCAAGGATGAGCTCATTGACATTGTAGCAAACATATTGAATGTTGTTGTACCTGTCATACATCCCAACATTGCCGTTACTGTCGGTACCTTCCTGTGGTGTATGTAAACTGTATTTCCTATTTCATGCTCACTTAGAAGGTGAATTTCAAAGTGCTCCATCCCCTGGCATGGTACCTTATCATGTCATCCAAGAGGGATATGGCAATTGTGTGTGAGCTTTTGAAGAAGTACCTTGAACGTCCGTTTGAATACACTCTTCAGAAAGTGGTAATAGTCATTTTGATTTTTATCTCACACATACACTAAATGAACATGAACATATATACTAGCTGAGTGGTAGTATTGCGCCATCAATTGTTCATTTCTCATCTCAAGAAAGCATCTGCCAGTTTTTTTGGATATGGGAGTTTGCTCCTCATGAGGTCAATGTGTAATCCAACTTCTCAGCTGCATCAGAAGGTGTACATGACGTAATGTGTTGTCATTGATAACATAAGACAGTTCAACTCAGTTCTGATGATGTTTTTTTTGATGATGGTGATAAATCAGGGAGCACAACAGAAAGCATGAGCAGAAATTGATGCTGTTGAGGGCATGGGCAGACTACTGATGATGGATGATGGATTGTCTTTGCCCATTTTAGATGCTATTTTCTAAGAAATGCTGAGATACAGCCCCATTGCTCCTCTTTATGAGTGATCCTATATTTTGGTTAGTTCCTATGGTTTGATTCTCTTGAGTCACCCAGTGGTTCTCCACATGGCCATAGACTATGATGTCTATGACATCTTGGGCAAGGTCAAATAGAGTGTGAGAATATACTAAGCACTAATCCAAACACTTATTCCACCTGCGACTTTCACCACTTCCTCATAAAATATTTTATTTCATATTTTAACTAGGAAAAAATAATTGTCAATCATACACAGCTCAGGTAGTTGCCTTATTCATATTTAAAATATGATAAATAATAAGGATTTGTCAGCAGTAATTAATTCATCAAACATATTCATCAATATTTATCCTGGAAATGAAGTCACAACTTATTGTCTCATCCCCATTCTGAATGATTAACCTAGAGTATAGGTTTATGCACTTATTTTAGATATCTATTAAATATTTACAGGTAACTAACTGAAGTCACAGGGGGAATATGTTCCTGGGATGTGTTCTCATACTCTATTTGACCTTGCCTAAGGTGTGAAGGATTTCACATCCCGAAGGGTAATCCTAAGTGACCGAACGTTTATTGACACTCGCTGAAAGCCGCCGCGGCTATTCTGTTAGCGAACGTGTGGTCAGTTTCTCTGCTTCGAGTCTGGTCGGGTCTTTTTTCCAAGGCGATGGCACGTGACGAGTCTAAGTGTCCTAATTCACATGCGTCCGTATCCGAGCGATTCCTCAACAGCGATGACTCCCTCAAACCCGATGACGTCAAACACATCGCGTATGGATTCGGTTGACGTATCTGTGTAGGGAGACACTTTGCGGACACGTCCGTGTGGTCGGCCATGGCTAGAGTTTTGGCCGTATTCAAGATATTGAGACCCTTGGACAAGAACAGGTGGGGATGCAGATAGAACCTAGATTTTCAACAGGTAGCTCGGTGTGAGTGGTGCATGATGGTGTATCGTGTTGAAACTTGATATGGGGTTGATTCTTTGTTTAGTCACTCTTCCGTTCAGGTGCAGAATTGTGCCTAAGCTCCCTGGAATGGATGCTAAGAAACTTGGAGCAGTTGATCATTGCTGGCACCCCTTGAGAGTAACAAGTTTATGCGAGTTCGTATCTGCCTGTCGAATTCTTTACTGAGATCTGTCTAATATATGCGCTCTGAATCATCGTTCGGCATGCACTTATGTGTTCTGTGACCTGTCCACTGGCATTACAAGTCCAGTACATGTCCGTGTGTTCGTGGTGTCAACGGTCTTGTCGTCGATCTGCCAACCTGCCATTTTCCATGACAACGAGAGTGCCTTTACAGTCCATTTCACAACGTTTAGAAAATTTCCGACGCATAGGCGGACCTTGAACATGCATCTCCGACAGGAGTTATCCAAATATGGTAGGCACTGTGGTTCATTGTAGCCTCCTGTCAGTGAGCGGATTTGAGACCGCGTAAGTTCCATGTCCTCCTGACGCGACATTTCGACAACCAGGTACTTGATATTGTCAGAAATGAGACGCCGAACGGGCATATCTTTGCCATGAAGTACGACAACAGTGCGCCTCGGTCCGTCGGAGGGATACTCAGATTCAAACTCCGGATGTTTCTAATTTCGGAGGCACCACAACGTTCTGAAATGGACTGTAGGCTTGATCACGAATACTTTGTTGCATAGGAGTACTCGAGGCCCTGCCAGGGAATCTATCTATACATGATATTGATGTGAAGGTTGTCACACTCATGTGAGCACGATGCTCACTATATAACCACGAAAAGTTGACTTGATTGTCGCCCACATTCACCGGACCTTGTGCTAGATCACGGAAAAATTACCTCTGTGATGACCATACTACTAGTAGGGCCCATCCCCAGGAGTATGGGTTATGACACAGTCTACTGTATTGCTTTGAGATCATTATGCCACGGTCCAGGGCAATAATCGTAACATTTTCCCGCAGCGGCCCTGGAGGCTCGGCAGGTCCTGAAGACTCACATCACTAGGCACCATCAATTTCTGCGGCCGGGGCTCACTATATTATCAACTGCACATGAAGGAATCAAATAGATTATTACTTTGAAACCACTATGGGCCCAGAGTGACAACTGTGGCATTTTCCCACTTTGACCTGCAGCTCCGGAGGAGCGCCGAAGACTCACGTCACTAGGCGATGTGTCGAGCAGCATTGCAACGTAACGTTTTTGACAACGCTTTTCTGTGATTCCTGAGCGCTGATTGGCTGGCTCCATACCACAAGGAGAGAATTACCTGGTGGATGCATGACCGATACTCCTAGAGGCATCTTTGACACGAAATTTGGGAGTTCTGGTTGGACAGTCTTCACAAATAAGGAACTATGAACGTAAGCTTCCAGATGGCCCGGCCGCCCTATCAACCGGACATAGAAGAATCAACCAGACTACCGCTTCGGATCCACTATCGTGGAGCGATAGAATTCTCACACTTTGACCGGGCGAGCCCGGAAGCGAGATTCGGAAGACTCATATCATTGGGCAGCGTTAACTTTTTCGACTGGAACACTATCAACCGCGCCTCAACGTGCACCACGAATCTTGGAATCTCACATCACCTCTGTGAATGAGGGATGGGACCAAGGTGTGACGCCGCCTGGATAATGGGAGGTGTCCGACAACCTGTCGAGAGTGTGGCGGTCCCCTGCGGTGTCAAGATGAATCAACAGTGACACATTGTACCTGTGTCGAAGGGTGTTAAACATTGTCCGCGCTCGGGGAGCACTGGATTATGATGGCTGCGAGGTGGTTACTGGTCTGTAAGTCCAACGAATGGCTTCGGATGCGCTGCTCAACTTGTAAGCAAAGTAGTGACATTCAACTTGACTGACAGGTACCTCGAAACTCGATCCCGTCGAAGGAAGTCGACTTTATCGTCCAACTCAAGTCCATTCACTGGCGTCTTGACGTGGATGGAAACGGATTATACATCCAATCAATGCAAGGCAGTGACTCTACGACGCTGTTTCAAGCCTTGCCTTCTCGGTCATTTCTATCGGCCCTAGATCGTGTAAGATTCTGCTCGTGCACTGCTCAGGTGGCAATCTACAATGAGCCATCCCGCTATTTATGTCACATTGACTGAATGGAGAAGCTCACTGCCCGGACATGGCATATATAAATGCAAATTATTTGTAGGCCCTTCAGTTATTGTTCGCCCCCCACATAATGTCTGACTGGTCTACCGTGGGCGCTTTGGTTCTTGGGGGTGCAGTGGTCCTATATCTTGGAGGACGAGCTTTCAGCAGTCAAACACCTTGTCCATTGCCCCCGGGACCTCCTGGTTTACCATGGGTCGGGAACGTTACCGGAATTGACGAGAATGCGCCATGGGAAACCTATGCCAAGTGGGCAAAGACGTACGGTAAGGTTAAAACGTGTTCGGATATGTGTCCTCTACTCAAGCAATATTCTCGCAGGGGATATAGTTTATTCTCGACTCTTGGGAAAAGACATCATCATCCTTAATTCGGAAAAGGTCGCCAAGGATCTACTTGAGAATAGGTCCAAGAACTATTCGGACCGTCCATACCTCCTCACTTTAGACATGTTGGTTCTCATTCCTTAAAATGCTTGTCGTGTTGCTGACCCCGCTCCATTCAAGGTGTGGATTGGGCTTCAATTCCGTGTTTTTGCCGTATGGAGAGCGGTGGCGATTGCACCGACGGTTCTTCCACCAGTCATTTAGACCCGAGGCGGTAGCCAGATTTCTACCCACTCAACACCGCAAAGCGTGTCATCTCCTCCGCCAGTTGTTGGATTCCCCCGAACAATTCGATGATCATGTATTCGAGTAGGTACGAGCTGGATTGATAGCAGACCAAACTAACCTCTCCATTAAGATACACTGCGACGATTATCATGAACAGCACGTATGACTATGACCCAGCCTCTCGCAAGGACGAACTCGTCGACATGGTGGCAAATGTGTTGAGTATCATCATACCTGCTATACGTCCCGACGTTGCCGTTACGGTTGGCGCCTTTCCGTGGTGTGAGTTAGCTACATTTCCTCATGTTTGACGACGAGCCTACTGTCCACAGTGCTTTATCTCCCATCGTGGTTTCCCGGCATGTCATTCAAAGCAGATATGGCGAAGGCACGCGAGCTTTCGAAGCAGTATCTCCAACGGCCGTTTGAGTATGCTCTTCAAAAGGTGGTAATAGGCGTTTCGATTACCTAGTTCTTGCACCAGTTGATTCCTTCTATAACAGAACGATAGCGTCGCACCGTCAATGGTACACGATGCATTGCGGGAGATGGAAGAGAAGGGAACTCCGCCAGAAGAATCGTGGACGATAGAGCTCAAGCAAGCCGCTGGAAGTGCATTTCTGGGTACGCTGGTCAGATGCCTGCCGAGAACCTCTGCTAACGCTTGTCTACTTTGTTAGCTGCATCTGAGACGGTACACATCAACGTTTCATGGTAATCGTGACTGCTAACAGCTCAAAACAGTCGAACTCGGCTATCATGAAATTTTTCCTGATGATGGTGGTGAACCAAGGAGCGCAAGAAAAAGCGCAGGCACAGATCGATGCAGTAGTAGGCAAGGACAGATTGCCGGCGATGGAGGATCGACCTTTGTTGCCATTCGTGGATGCCATCATCCGGGAGACGTTCAGATTCAACCCTGTCGGTCCTCTGTGTGAGTGGTTCTACGCCTTGATAAGTTCTCGTTCAAGTTGCCAATCCCATTCAATCGCATAGCGCTCCCTCATGCTACCGTGGACGATGACGTGTACAGACGATTTCACATTCCAAAGGGTGAATATCAGACATACTCGAGTGACTAAACCCTTATTGATACCTGCTCGTAGGTGCTATCGTCTTAGCGAACGTGTGGTCAGTGCATTCTGCACTCTTTTGTATCTAAGCTCAGTGGGTCATTTCTCCAGGGCGATGGCACATGACGAAACCAGGTTTCCCAATCCGCACGCGTTCATACCCGAACGATTCCTCAACGATGATGGGACCCTCAAACCCAACGACATCGAACACATAGAATATGGATTCGGTCGGCGTATCTGTGTCGGGAGACACTTTGCAGACGCCTCCCTGTGGTCCCTGATCGCCAAGGTGTTGGCCATGTTCAAGATATTGAGACCCCTGGACGAGAATGGGGTGGAGGTCCCCGTAGAACCAATGTTTTCGAGTGGGAACGTGGTGTGAGTGATAAACGATGTCGTGCTCGCTTTTAGTCTAGAGCGTGGTACTGATTTCTCGGTGCAGACATCCACTTCCCTTCAAGTGCAGGATCGTGCCCAGGTTTCCTGGAATGGATGTCGAAAAATTGGAACAGCTGATCGCTGCCAGTGCCCCTTGACGCTCTTTCATCTTACCCTTTTCTTTCTCTTTTTCGTTCCAGTTTGTCTTTGCCTGACGAATTGTTATTTAATCACTGACACGCACATGTACCTGTAACCTATCCTTCGAGTGCGCTAGAAATAGATCATATCAAACTACACCTGACTCAATATATCTTATACGTGTTGAAGTGGGACAGGAGGATGGCACGAACGTGAACGTGAGGGCATCCATGGCGAGACCAAAAAATCACCGATGATACGCCTTCGAACACACTCTTTTACCCACATTAACCACAGGACCGCAGGACAGCTGTAGACGTAGAGATACTGATAGTCCACCATAATACACCTCAACATTGCGGCTGGCGCTAATCATGAAGTTCCTCGAGTGTATGTCAGCTACATTTCTTATTCATGTTTATAATATTTACGAGGTAAATCTTTGTTTGGCAGGTGTTCCATCTCCCGGCATGGTTTCCCGGCGTGTCATTCAAGTGGAAGATGATGATTGTGCGTGAGCCTTCGAAGTAGTATCTCAAATGATTGTTTGAACATGCTCTTCCGCATTCCCATCGATTTTTTCAACGTATCTGTGTAGGCCCTGCCAGTGTCAAGTTCTTTGCTCAGATGTATGTATGTAGTACATGTACTCCGAGTTGTCGTTCGGCATGCACTGGTCTGAGGGAAACTGAGCGGATTACTTTGCAACTACACGCATGGTCGTGGGACGTACTTAGTCACTACGGAGCGACAACACTTCCGACTTGACCGGCGGCCCGACCCAGTCTCGTGGAGAGCTCCGAAGACTCGCACCACTCAACTTCGTGCTCTTCAACTTCGACTGTCACATCATCAACAGCTTCAACATGCACTACGAATCTTCGGGTCTAACTCCATCTCTGTGCGCGAAGGATGCAACCACGATGTAACAGAGCTGGGATAACGAATTCCATCCGACAACCCGCGAAGAGGCGGATGATCAGTGACGGATCACCTGTATTTCGAAAGGTATCGATCGGGATTGCAGAGCTTGATGGCACCAAGCTGGCTGTTGACCCGCAAGTCTGATGAACAGCATCGGATGCCCTGCTGAACTTGAAGGCAAAGTACAAATTCAACTTGACGGGCAGGTACATACCTCTGCCATGGAAACTTGATCCTGTGGAAGGAAGTCAACGTTACGGTTCCACGTAGGTCCATCCACCAGCCATTTCACGTCAGTGGAAACGGATTATACATGCATCGGTGCAAGGCAATGAGCCTAATGCTGATTCAGGCCTTGCCTCGCGGTGAGTTCCATCAGCTCTTAGCGACGTCTAAGATTCTGCGATGCTCGCATTCGGTGGTAGTCGCTCGCGGTTGATGTTATGTCGATCGACTGAATGGGGAAGACTCACTACCCTGACATACCATATAATTTTACCTTATTGATAGGCCCTTTAGTCAATGTCCGCCTCCCACACTATGTCCGACTGGTCCACTATTTACCTATCGAGAGACAGCTAACTACATACGGTCAGCTCGACTAGGTACTGGATACGGTATAAAGAAGCTCACCTCAGTCGCGTGCGTTACAACGGACTGAGGAGTTCTATGTCGAACGGTATAAACTATATACGAAAAACACTACTGTGCCCGACGAGGGGTAAAGGGTCACGAGTAAGGGCTATCACGGGTGAATAGAAAGTCCATACGAGTTGTAGGTACGCGGGCACTG
>JBBPKJ010001580.1:0-10065 GCA_038089195.1 Brasilioporus rufonigricans | reverse complement strand
GGAACTTGTACGATATTCACTGTCCCGCCAGCGAACCAAGGTCGCTCCAACGTCGTCAAAAAGCTCTCCTTGATAATCAGCGCTCCTACACCAGTAGGATATCCGAACATTTTGTAAAAGCTGACGGCCATTGCATCAACAGGGATTTCTGTCAGCGAGATGATAGAGGTAGGTGCCAACGCCGCGGCACCTAACAGAGTATTGTATCCAAGAGAGGAAGCATAATGCAGGATCGAGAGTGGATTTTTGGAGTTGGAAATGTTTGATTGGCCAGTGAGCGCAAAGAGGGATGGCGTGGATGAAGACGTCGTGCAGTTATTCCGAAGGATATCCTATAGGGGAGAGTGGTCATTAAGAAGGAGTGGCGCATATATGCATGTCAAACGGCACCGAACACCTGTCTTACCTTGGCAACAGATGGTTCAAAGCCTCCGGCGGGGGTTGAAGGGATATAGTGTCCTCGAGCGCCTCGTCGGGCCGCAAATTCTCGGATCCCATGTACGCTGTTATGGGAATCGGCACCGAGAATAAAAGAACTATCCTCTCGGAAAGGGAATGCTTCTCCAATAAGTTTGAGCGCTCCCGTTGCGTTTGGGGTGAAGATGACGGTATATCCCCTTGGCGCGTGAAAGAATGATGGTACCATATTCCGAGCTTCGTCTGCGCATTCCGAGGATGATCTCGAGCTGTAATAGAACTAAATGAGACTGTATAGAGTTTGTAAGAATGGAAGCTTACCTATTACTAACTGAGTAGGTGTTTCCCATGGTATTGTGTGTGAGAAAATCGCTGTGGACGCGCACGAGGCATTCTGGATGCTGCGCGCCACCCATGTAATCGACATAAGTTTCCCCTACCCGATCGAGTCTTGCAAAGTCAGTCCGCCAGAGGGTGTCCATGATCCAAGTGCTTTGGTACTCCGGGTACGCTCGTAAGAAAGCTGAATAAGCAAGAGCGGCTTGATCCCCAGGCGATCTCAGTTGTAGCTGGGAGATATATGTAGACAGTGATGGGCGGAGGATAGAAGGGGAAGGTGAAGTAGAAACGATCGAGATCGGGAGCAGCGGAGGGAAGTGGTACGAGGAGGCGTGGCTATCACTGCGGGAATGATCCTTTTCATGAAGTGTGTCGTTTGAAGAGATAGAGTTCAGAACGGAATGGCGAGGTCCACGGGCTTTTAAAGTGATGTGAGAGACAGGAAGAGGGGGAGTAATGACGTTGACAGTCCTGGGCGGACATGCAGGAATACTTGTTGCCCATGGTTGGGGGGGAAAGAAGATACCAGCACTGGCGATAGATTGCCAGCGGTGATGATGGGTGCCTTGTTGGAGGCGGATTGCTCGAAGCGTCCTTTCCCGGTCATGCTGAGGAAGGGTCGGCGATAGGGTGAATCAGGAGATGAGGAGCTGTCACTTAACGCAGGTTGTGGAGGTTGGGTACAGGGTAAGATAACAGCGGAACCGGAATCAGAGACGCCCGCTTCTCGGGCGCGCGCGCGGGAGCGGGTGGTACGGCGAGACACGGTGACAGTAGTGGAAGAGCGGTGGAGCAGAGGGTAGCGTTTGGCGAGGTGACAGAAAGCGGCGAGCGAGACAGAGAGCAGTGCACGTCGTTGTAACGTTCAAAAAAAAGTGAAACCGCCCGTGAGGGAGGAACACTCGGGGACAAGACAGAACGTGATGAACGTGCAGCGTTGAGACGGGGAAAAGAGAGATATTCTACATGAGCACTGGACGAGGCTATATATACGGGCCGATGGTATACTGGAAGGAATGTGATCGGTATGTATGAGCTAGTGGCAATACTTGTTGCCTATGGGGGGGAGGAAAGGCACCAGCACTGCAGTGTCATTTGCCCGCTCAGGTGACATGCGTTTACCGTGATCGACCGTCAAAGCAGAATCTCTTGGTTTTCGTGGGCTGGTTGGTCTCTCGTCAACGACGCGGGCTTGAAGCCTCGAAGGCGTCTTGCGGCCCGAGTCGGCGCGGAATCATCAAAGAACCGTGATCGTCTTTGGCAAACGGAGTTAGCCGATATCTAAATTCACACAACCTCCCCGCCCAGCAGGGGTTACACGCAAGTTCCTAGTGCGAGCGCTGTATCATTCCACTTGTAACATGATCCAACGTTCCAATCCTAACCCCTAGTATCGAGAACCGAGAGATGCTCAACTTGTCAGCTGGCGCGTAAAGCGTCAGACGATTCATCCACAGAACTGTACAGTCTGTTCGTCCAAATACACGGAACATGCATCATACGTGACATCGTCGTGCTCATCTACAACGTAAACCGTATCAATCCGAGTCTGTGTGTCCAGTGCACGTGGTCGAGGAGATCAAATTGAAAGTATACGGAAAGAAGGAAAATCCACCGATGCCGAATCGAACGTCGTGCGTGTGCTCAAGCGCGTGCGACCACGGCGGCGGCGATGAAAAGGAAAAAGGAGATCGGTGAGATCAGTGTGATATAGATGTATCCTGTTAGATGGAGGGGTAAAGAAGCGACATCGACATCATGAGCAAGTAATGGAAAAGGAGAAAAAAAGCAAAAGCAGATGAAAACAAACAAACAAACATAGTACGACGCACTCAAAACAAGCATACAAAGTTGCTCGGGAACACGTGCCGCCCAGCCTGCCTCCGCGTATCGTCCAGCAACTCCCCGCTCCACCACCCGTCCTCGGGCGTATCCGTCACTGCGATGATGTCCCCCGCCTGGAAATCAAACTCCTCGTCGATCGTTGCAGAGTAGTCGTACAGCGCCTTGACTGCACCCGGAACGTCAAAACGATCAGCATACGCACGCACGACGTGACGGAAAATACGCACCATAAAACAAGATCGGCCGGCCGTCATCTGTATACGTTCCCGTCGGCGGAGGTGGCTGTCCACGTGGCGCCGCAGGGGACGGAGACCGACCCATCCCAGGACTCGTCGACCGGTACATCGCCGCGTTGGCATTCCCCGCATATCGCTGCTGTGTCGCGCCAGGGGCGACGTGGCCCACGCTTTGACTCTGCTGGTGGCCGTGATACCCTGGGCTCACCGACCCGTAGCCGTTGTAGTTCGCCTGCACCTGGGCGGGCTGACCATACGACTGCGTCGGCGCGTGGTACCCGCGGTCGTATGCGGGATGCTGCGGTGGTGCGTGGCCATAGTTATTATACGGCTGACCTTGGGCGCCGGGGTACCCGGTCGGCGCGACGACGCCATAGTCGTTGCGGGCAGGCTGCTGCTGCTGTGGGGGTTGCTGCACCTGCTGCTGGGGATGCGCCAGCGCGCGGCTGGTGTCGTGGTACGCGGGATAGGCCTGCGGGGGCTGCGAATGCTGAGGGGGTAGCCCAGGTTGTGGGTAATGCACCGAACCCTGCCGGACGAGCGGCGCCATCATGTCATGCACCACGCGTCCATCCGGACCGAGCGCGATACCGACCGGATTAGTGGGAGTTACTGGCCGACGCGACACGGACATGCCACGATTGAGTGCACCGTTGCTGGGTGGTGCGCTGGGTGCAGGAGGACCTCTGTTGTAGGGCTGCACAGCCGTTGGGCTGGGACCTGTCGCAGGCGACACGGGATGCGGGACCACTGACTGCGTACCCACGCCGGGATACCCGCCTCTGCTCGTCGGACGTGGCACACTCGGGTCTGGATTCTGATTTACCACCGGAGGAGGCGGTCCAACATACGAGTTGGCACGGCTCCTAGGTTCGCCAGGGAAGGGACGCTGATACCCGCTCACGACTTGCTCTACAGGGATGTTCGATGCAGAAGGTGGCACTGAAGGCGGGGGTGGCGCAGCCAACACGGCCTTTGGAGGCGAGGTAGAGCGAGACGATGTCTGTGCGATGGGGTAGGACCCAACAACAACCTCTGCCGAGTTACGGAAGTCACGTGGCGCAGTATTGGCGCTCGTCGTGGTCGAAGGCGTCGACGACGAGTCCCCGGTGTCCCTGCGCGACTCGACGGATGACGGCGGGCCATCCCGACGGATCGTGTTTTTCCTCGCAGTCCCGCTGGCAGCAGCGGCGGTGCTGAGTTCTGCCATCTGCTTGACCAACGGATCTTGCTCGCCAACCGGAGGCGATGTACGCGCTTGACTGGCCTTTTGCAGCTGAGGATCCTTGTTCGGGTCGACGTCCCACGTGCGATCGCCGATGACAAGTTGTGTGTTTGAGACAGTCGGGTCAACGGGATCACCACCGGAAACGGGCTTAGCGGGCGCCGCTGCGATGCTCTGACGCCTCTGAGGTTCTCGAGAAGGAGGCACGTGTCCGTTGACTCCATTCGCCGGTGGCGACCTGGAACTCGTCGTCGACTTCTGCGTGGCACTTCTCGATAAGGGAACGGTATCGGTGGGGGTACTGCGATATGGGGTACCTGCACCAACTCCAGCGTGGTTCGAGTCCTCATAGGCGTCTTCGTCCTGGGCGGAAGCAGCAGCCCGAGCGGGTCTCTGTGTGGAGCGCATGAAGCTAGATGGACGTGTAGTGATCCGGGAAGATGAGGCTGGGGGTGCGTCGGTATTCGCATAGTTGACGAGGACGGGGGGTTCAGGGATCATATTCCCTGTACCGTAATTTCGAACAAAGTTTTCCATGTCCTTTTCCGGCTCTAATTGTTCCAGTGCGAGACGCAATTTCTCGCAGGACTGGTACGAGAGAAATAAGTCAAGAGGCCTGCCCCACCGATGACGCACGACACACGCACCTCGTCATCCGTTACACACACTATCGATACGGCGTTGGCATACGCCCATATGTTGTCCTTCATAAACTCTGTCCGCTCCTCTTCGAGATCTTGACATGTATCACAAAATGCCTTCCAATCCTGCTCCCATTGCTGCATCGTCTCCTGCAACACTCTCGTGAACTGCGCATAATCGTTTTCGTTCACCTGCACCGTCTGTTGCGCCCGTTCCAGCTTCAGATGGATCTTCTCCAAGTCCCTGCCCTGCACGAGTGTCGACTGCGCCGTGTACGAGTTGATGCGGAGACAGTCCGACTCGTACTTTTCGCGCGCCTTGCTGGCATGCTGTTCTCTTGCCTGTTTGACCTTGAACTCCTTTTCGATGGCGGCTTGATACACTTTTTTGTGGTGTTGTTGTTTCGAGACGAAGGCGCTCACCTGGCCTTCCAGGTCGGTCCGGATCTGCTGCGCGAGCTGTGAGTGGAACCCCGCCTGCTTGTCGGTCTCGAGCCGGAGGGTGTCGATCGAGTTGCGCAGCTCTCTGTCGAGGTGATCAGAAAATGGCCCCAGAAGGCTCGAGAAGTGGAGAGGAGAAGCGAACGAGGACGAATCGAGGACACGTACCCGATCTCGTCCTTTCCGATTGGCATCTTGGCCAATTTTGCAAGCCTTTTGGCATAGTCTTCCTCGATCGTCGATCTGAGGACAGGCGTGAGCAAACGGATGTACGTAGAGACGAGAGGGGGGCGATGTACCGCTCCTTCCAAAAGTTGCGCAGTTCTTCCATGGTGCGAGCTGCGCCACGCATGCGTGCAAAGAGGACGTCGACGCCGCCGTCCCCTACGCCCCAAAAAGCGTTGCAAAAGTCGAGGCTACGGCCTTCGGAGTCTGGGGACGGCGTGCGGGCATACTTTGCCAGCGAGGTGGTGGATGACTGCCGTCTGGCAGACATGATGCGAGAGTGGGATCTGTTTGGTCGTCGTGGTTGGTCGAAAAGGCAGCAGATGAGGTGCACTGCGGTGAATGGGCCAGTGGGTCAGTTTCTGGCTGAGGATGAGCGTCGACGATGGCGCTGGTTTCGGGGCTGTTGACGGCGTGGTGTCTGCCGCGCCAAGTCGTGGCAGTGTCTTACATGGACATGCTCAGCGCCACCATCACATATCAATATCTCATCGCAAGTGGTACAAAAGTACAGCAAGATTCGTAAAAAATATAATACAAGACCAAGGGGAAGGGGAAGACGAGACAGCATACAAACTAGACAGAAATACATGGTTCGAGGCCCGGACGATCAACGATTGGCCGCATCCTCAGCCTGTGCTGCTGGTTCGGCAGGCTTGCGGACCACAGGGGCCCCATCCTCGATCTCGCCCCGAGGAGCAGTGCCGAAAGCCGTGGTGCGTAATGTCGCCTCGTTGAACTGAGACACATGGGCCATATAGACGAAGAGGAAAAGTGGAGCAGACATGATATCCAACACGCCATAAAAGACCATCTCCCCGGTGGGCGAGATGGTGTTACTGCCCTCCGAGAGACCCCAACAGATCGGGTAGAGCATCCAGATGAAAGAGATGTACGCGGAGCCGATGAAGAAGCCCCGCCTGAAGTCAGTGTGTGCGAATGCATCTTCCTTGAACGCAGTGTGTATCAACGAACCCCTAACGATAGATGAGCCAATGCTACAGGACGGCGGTCCAGGACCCACCAGATGAAAAATAAACCGAACAAGCCAAAGACGAAGAAGCCCCACTTGTACGAAGAGGCAACGAGAGCACCGACCAAACCGTTGACGACCAGGAACCAGGAGAAAAACAGGATAGTAAGGATGTGGACAGTCGACAAGCAAGTGAAGGCCAGCAGCGAGAGAAGCACCAAGGGTGCGTTGATGAACCACTGGATGTATCGGACATACTAGAGCAAATTATGAGCCCGACGTAGATCGGATGGAACGAGAGGAGCGTACCCAAATTTGACGAGTGGGATGACCATCAAATTCTGAGGGAATGAGCGTCCACCCCAAGTCGGACGCCATTGCAAAGTAGGCGACGGATGCAACTCCGAGTACGATCAGAGGGATGTAGTGAAGAATCCGATTGTGCTGGCGACTCTAAGGAACAAAGATGAATAAGAATACAAACAGGTAGAGAGGGGGCGAACCGAGAACGTCCAACTGAGCACGATGAGGAAGGACAGGAGCATAATGGCAAAGACTGCCCAGAGCCAGTCGGATGCATGGGTGGTGATGTGGGCGACACCACCAGGGGGGTTGGCGTTGAGGGCGCCATTGTCTCTGGGGTAGAAGAAGGCCATTGAGAAGGAGATAAAGACGGCGCAAGACGGAGACGGTCCCGCTTTATAAGGGGCGCAATCAGAGGGGCGCTATGCTGATTCAGTCCACGCCAAATAGGAGGAAATAAATCCCATTCAGTGATGTAACCATATTCTGACATATCCAAAAAAGGAAAGTCTCCCTGGAATCAGCCGGGTGCTGATTCAGCTTACAAGTCATCACGACGTCGGAAAATTGTACGTGTCGGGTCCTGTCGTATGCGATCGTCCTTGAGCATCCTGTAGCATAGCATGTCAAATGTGAACACGACGCCCGTACGCGAGACTGACCGTGCGTCCACCCGTGCATCCTCGCCCTCAACACCGACCACGGCTTGCGGTGTCTTTGCATCGATGACCTGCGTGCCATCAGCACATGCCTATTTGTACAATACCCGGCATACTCACATAATGATTATCGCAATGTGGACAATATTCGTCGCTCTCCTCATAGTTGGTCATGTCCTTGCGAAACGCCTTTTTGCACTTTTTGCAGACAAACACCATCTCTGTCGTCTTCGATAGTCGGTGGTCCTGCGTTTCTGCATGGCATTCTGCACAGTCGAACCACTGCTTGCAGCATGGCGCGCGTATCGACACTTGTGCGTTGAGGATATGTTTGCTGCAAAGAGTCCAGGTAAATGGTTTGTGCACGAAATTGAGGAGAAAAACGTTACAGACCACATCGTAAGACGTGATTGAGTGCACCGGATGGGCGTTGTCGCGAAGAATTGGTGTTGCCACGTCTCGACTCCGGTTCAATTACTCTACCAAATACAGAAGCTACCAAATCCAGCGCCTTCTTCGCTGCCCGGTCCGACGGAAACACTGGATAATCCCTCCCAGCCACCTTGCTATCGTGTAACAGCAGCGTGATGCGCTTTAACAACACCATTCCGTCCACCTCGAATGTCGGCAACCTCAACGCCATCCGAAATGCACCCGTCTCCTCGCTCAAGATCAGGTATGGTAGTTCAAGTCGCGTCACTACCTCGCCTTGATGTGCCCCAGACAGCGTGCTTAGTGCAAAGGTGCGTATGCCACCAGGTCTGGCCGTTTTCACTGCGCAAAGAGTGCCTCGGATGCCACCCAGTTCCTGTCGGTCATGGTGAGCCCGAAGAAGGGAAAATGATCGACCAGAGACAACATGAAACCTGGCTACTCATGTCCATGAACAATGGTCAACTCACCCCTTCGCACCCGGAATTGCATCCTATTCAGGAGGGTCCGCCACACCTGGCCGTCCCGTTCTCGGGTACACGAACACCAGTACGGGTCCTTCAAACGACAGTACGCGCAGGTCGACCACCATCTCACCGTCTCCATTCTCTTCCTCGCACGTCGCTGTAGCCAGTAACAATACCCACTCCGGAAGCTCTACCTGGGGTGTTGCCCCGGCATAGAGGTGATCTGCCACTCATCGTCCACGGGCATGGGCAGGTCGTTTAGGAGCACCGACTCCCAATGCATGGGTATCGACTCTCTTTCCGTTCTGGTTTCTGGTGCCATTATCGAATGGTCAACTCATTGTCGATAGGGCGTCGATGGGAATTATGGAATTCGTATGTATCTGTCGGTTTGATGTCGGTCGACAAAATGAGGTTCACAGTGTAATCCTTCAGTTAACGATAATGATGACTTTACCTTCCTAGTAAATTATTATCGGAGGTCCCCATTCCGTGCCAATCACTACTTGATCGGGTACATATATAAATAGCACGTCCCCTTCGACTGTCTCACATCCCAGCGTGTGGATGACTGATCCACATTGCTGACCAGATCACGCTAGACAACGAGGAACCGCCCATACGGAGCTCGACATTATGATTCGACGTTGACTGGGCAGGGAGAGGGCACAAAGATAACCACAGGGTCGGCCCGTAGTTTCCTGTCAATGCAGAGGGTGCACAATCCACAGTACAAGTAGTCGTTAATTGACATGAAGTCGTCAGTCATTCTGCCACCTATACATGTTGATACTCAATCTTCAGGGTCTCGGTCCTGTTCTGCCAGTTGTGACCCTCCACCCATCCTTTGAGAGGGTAACTCCCAACATCTGTGAGATGTCTAAGTTTCTACATGCTGATAATGGTGGGACCAACAAACTGTAAAGGAGCAAGAATTGGGCAGTGCTTTGTTCACTACATAGGAATGTGAACTCCCTCTTACTACTGGTTGACTGCCCTTCCACTTTTTTGCCATCACTCAATCTTGTCTGGGAAATTGGTCATAGTGCTGAGTTTGTGTCCCCATCCATCCTTACATTCTAGGAGCATGATCAACCATGACAACATAATATGTTAGACTGCAGGATACTTGTAGTCACTAAGTATTCTAAGGTAACTAATGGTGCGATGTAAGTACTAGCTTATGTAAGCTAAATGCGTAGGTAATCAATATTTCCAACACTCCCCCTCAAGCATAAAAACCTGGCAAGGTGAATGCTTGCCCAAAATGAAGAGGGAAATAACAAAGAGTATGGATACCTGAATGAAATCACCCATAAACAATTGTGTTTCATGTCCGTTTCATGTCCGTCAAGCGTCCGTGAGGTGGTCACAACGCTGCGCTCGAGCGGTTACCTGATATAGTAAATCGCGGCTCGGCCATTGCAGCGTTCTTGCTGCTATGCGCACGGTCGTCCTCGATCGTTGCTGGTGCCGCCGTCCTCGTGTTTCACGTCTTCTGGGTGCTAACACATCTTCTATAGGTCATGTACATTGTGTACAATGCGTCCGATGTGCCCGATTTGGCCTTGACACGGTCTGATCGCTGGGTAAGTCCAGCTGTTGTTCCTAATCCTTTCTAGGTTGCGTTTTCAATCGTCCTCGGCGACGCAGTGGGTTCAGATGGTCGATACATCGTCTGGTATGCTGTGGAAGTGGTGTGGATGGCCTAGGTGTGTCCGTCATCGTGCGGTTGCGCTTCTCGTGCTGATTCGTGTCCTCCTCAGCTAGCGTCCGCGTTTTGACTCGTTTTGAGTCGCGGCGTGCGACGCTCGTTATGCCGCTCATTCCCCATCGTCTTCCATCATATGCGACGCCATCCG
>JBBPKJ010001579.1:0-10067 GCA_038089195.1 Brasilioporus rufonigricans | reverse complement strand
CGGTCTTCATAGCTGGGCGATTTGGGATCGAGATACCTGCTCGCTCCTCAACCGCCCCATTCCAGGAGCCTCCCCAAGCAGCAAAGGCGGTGAAGAGGTGCTCGGCACGAGCTCGGCTTCTGTGGACAAGTCTGGGCTCCGCTTCGGCTGCATGCGGCAGGTTCGTCACAGAGTGATTTTGCCCAGTGTCACGCTACAATATCTATCTCGACGAAAACAGCTCAGAATTGGCTCGTTCAACCTCATATGACAAGTAGATGCATGATATTTTCGATGTACACCCGAGGATAGTGAAAAATTATGGGTTTTGACAGAGTGTGTAAACTCCTGGTGTGTGTAACCTCGTATTAAGCGATAGTATGCCCTCATCCCACACCATACAATTGTCGAATCAAGGAACCATATGTCATCCCTTGCCTCAAATGAATCTCGTGTCAAATAGCTAACATGCCGGGTGGAAGATATAACTGCCAGGGGGTCCTAAGTTGAAATCTTTTTGTAATCTCCCTTTCCTCGACTTAAAATCCTCATCTTTGTTCACTCAGAATTGTACCATGTCCTCTGATTTGCAAGATGCTTTAGAGTACTTCTTGATGGCTGACTACGTGTCAGGTATGGTCATTGATATTCTTGGTCAGGATTAATCCAATAAACCAATACAGTTATGATGATCACTGGTGTCATATATGATTATGGCAAGTGTTATTGTATACTTTCAATATGAGATCTAAACAACCACTGCAATTTGATTGTTGCAGTCCTCACCTTCTCAAAAGAGGTATCTTACTTCACTTTCTGATTTATTTTTTTAGCTGACAAGATTCTCAAGGTAGACTATATTTGGGTAAGAAAACAATTATTACCAAGAAAAAAATAGTGCCTTACAGCTCTGCAGCATAAACCTTGGACTAGAGTCTCCACAATGTTTATTGTGGTTTGTATAATAACCAAGGCTCATACCAACACATGTATTCTAAATGAACATTTTTATAGGTCCGTTATATTGGTCTCACATCAACTATGTAAGTCAATGCTTGGTATAATGCATGTCAGGTTACAATGCTAACAAAGAAACCACTCTCAAGCTTTGTGGCTTTCTGTATGTTCTAGACTAGTTAACACAGTACCTGATTGGGCAGTGATTGAATACATCTATAGGGAATACTACTTTTGTGCCTGATTCTACAAAAGTAAGTTATTTCCTCTGTACACTTTGTCTTACATATGCTAATGATTGATTTTTGATAGCTGTATGCATTCTAATTTCTAGTTGTTTACTCCATCAATAATAGTTTCATAGCTGTAAGCATGTCAATCTACTCTGTCCTACAACTGAAGTACAAGATATGAATATTTTACAGGTACTGCATTCACTGTGGTATACTCTTGGGAGGGTGCAATATTCCTTGCTGCTGCTGATTGTGAGATATTATAGCTCTCTGTTCCATTTCCTGTGATCAGAGTACCTTTGAATTACAGTTGTGATGATTCTGCGGACATATGCAATGTGGAATCAGTCCAAAAGGACTCTTTTCATCCTCTTATCCATTTATATACCATTGGTTATTGTTTCCTTTGTTTTTACAGGTATCTATGATAGTCCCACATTTTTACATGGTATGTCTCAAGCCAAATGATTTGTCACTACAATCTCATATCTATTTTGCCACCCTATCTCTCAGTCACAGCTGTGCAAGTAATTGATTTCTTTGTCTGCAACATATCAGTCAGAAGTCAATCATTAGCACAAGCAACTCACTTGTGTACTGCAATCCTGCGGTTTTTTCTTAGTGTCATGGTCTTGGTTTTTGCTGCTACTCAAACTCTGAAGCAGTCAGTTGCAATGTACAGAGCAACTAAGCAATGGCAACCTAACCAGTACATGGAACTCTTCATGAGAGATGGAATTCTGTACTTCCTTGTGTATGCCCCTCCTGTTCCCTTGCATTTCTGTGCATGCACAAGAACTAATTGCCTGGGTATCTTCCTTGGACTCTAGATATGTGTTTTTCAACACTACTATTATACTCGAAATTGCAGCAGCAACAAACTCAAATGCAGCTTCACTAGTGGTCCTCAGTGGCATTGGCTTTGTAACCATGACTCCGATAATACCTCGGTTCATCATCAGCATGCGAGAGCTGTATGACCGTGACCTCCATGGCCGCTGTCAAGGGATCGACTCTAGGTTTGGTGTGTTGTCCCGACCTATTGCCGACGAAAACATGGTCGTGTCTGCAATTGCATTCGCAGATGTCAACCCCGGGCAGAGGGAAAGTCAGGTGGTGGAGAGAGATGTAGAGAACTTAGGGTCAATGCAACTCGAAGTGTCTAGAGATGGTACACATCAGGTGGTCGTAGGTGATGCTAGTGACTCGGAGGTGATTCCACTCGAGGTGTTGGGGGGTAGTGCACATCGGGTTTGAGGGCAACGGGAGCTTTGCATAGAAGTGGAGGGAAGGAAGGTAGTCCTTTGAAGTTCGAATAGTGGCTCAGATTTTTATGTCATGTATGCATATGCCTCGTCTTCCGAGTTCTGTTTAAACATGTAGAAATCGTCTCCATCGGTGAGTGTTCTGACAACTCGTCCTATTAGTTTGTTTTGTGCTCAGAGTATGATATTCACTGGTTGTACATTGCTATTGTGGAGGACAGCCCATTATTCACTATCCTTGAGGACTGCTACAGCGAATCGTACATCTTCAATTTCCCATCATGGAGGTGTCTCGACCGCAGGTCACGGACAAACGAGGTCGAGCATCTAACCATTGTATTCTTCCAATTATGCGTAGCCGTAGCACTACTTGGATCCGTTTATTCCAATCATGTCTCGAAGTCCATTCACCAACCTGTCAGCAATGGTGGCTCTCAGCATTGGAGTACTGTACGAGGGATCCAGCGAGACTGCAGCATTTTGGTAATACTACCCAAGTTTGGAGAGTGCGTCGCAATCAAAGCAATGGTGTACGTGGACAAAGAAACGCTGATAGGAACCTAGATGAGTGGGGTGTCTTCAGCGAGGTAAAGACTACTCAACAACGTACGTCCAAAAGGTCTACTTCGAGGGCGAATGTCAACACCTGATGCCAGTGGCTCCCGCATGGTTGTAGGGACACAATACTTGTGCCAATCTTGTGAGAACTCGCCTGATGAGGAGGGCGCTGAAAAACTTGCGACGAGATAATGCGGATCGTCTCCAGTGGATGCCATCCGACTTGGGTGTTTGGGTCACTACAAGATACTATGCGTTGGATCAATGCCGTACACTTTCCCATTTCTATTAATCTGGTGAGCTCAAAACGCTGCCTTCCCCTGCAACCTAGAGTCCAGTTAGTACGTCACCAGAGGGGATGCAGTATGGTCACACCACGTACCAGGAAGGAATGTCTCTGGAGGGCCGTTTCACAATCGACGGTGCAATATAGCTTGAACTAGTGAGCGAGAATCGCTCCGTGAAGAGAGTATAACTTAGTTGACTGATGTGGGCTTTTCGGATAGTTGTGCCCAGCGCAACAACGTGGTGGCTAGTTCGAGTCCGGCTCAGATGTAGTATACCACTACATACTAACACATACCTGCTTTCAGGTATAGGCTTTCTACTGCTTATTGTTTTCAGCGTAACGGCATAACCGTTGATGTAGTGAGTCACGAGTTAGGTCTTGGTATCTGAAAATGTGTCTGGAGTGGTTAGACTCGCCTGAACACCCAGGAACGCAAGACCGGGTTGCAGGGATAGTTTCGTAATCAATAAAAAGTGTTACCTACTGATATGATCTGCTGTGGTTAAATTGCACTCAAAGCCCAAGGTTGCATGTGGACAGAGTGTACGCGCTAATCAGGAAAGGGACTACAACATTCCTGAAGCGGATCAATCCAGACTAGAACATAGTCGAGGGACAACGGTAAAATCTTACCTTTCCTTTCATCACAAGCTAAACATGCCTCCTGCGCGCCGATGACCCTACACGGGGTGTACGATAACTAGAGAAATACCCAGTCTAACCACAAGTCTGATAGTAACGGTGATCAGCTGCAAGGCTGTCTGAAAACCACTCTGGTAAGTAGGACGAGGACAGCCTCGACGTTTGGTCTGACACAAAGCCCAGAAGACGTTCTAGAGTCAAGAAGATATTTGGAACGAAATATAAGTGATCTGATGGGAGAAATTTCATACAGACGTTTCCCTGGCTTTCAATGGGTGGAGAACCCACTATGACAGTAACAGCGTTCCCATTGAAAAACTGTTCATACACACTGGACGCAAGTCCAGTCGCAAAGGCGCTAACGCACAGATGAGCATAGCACGCATACCAATCAGATGAATGGTACCTATCCTACCACTGTACTTATATCGTACCAGCTCGGCAATTTGGTACCCATGAAATGGTTCATCACCAAACCAGTACACGCGATTGCGATAAGCAGAATCTATGCATGTAAATTAGCACTGACATATACAGCAAAGAGTGATTGTTCACCGACCCGAGTACTCACCATTTCCTAACCGTTCAGAAATAACGAATACATTGGTACTGTCGAAGGAGCCCACCATAAGCTTGGCATTCACCGTCATCATAGTTTCGCCGGGTCATGAAATCTTGAGAGTCCACACATGCATAGTCACTTGCGCCAATAATCGACCGCCTGAGTATGCCTCCGCACAGTTCTGCACCGATTGCGAGCCAAAGGTTCAGGAGAAGCAAATACATTGGGGCAAAACACGATCAAACAGTACCGGAAACCGTAGAACACGAAGAAAGCTCGAGGGGCCTGCTGAGTGCAATAGAGCTTACTGTGTGGGCTCTCGTTAGCTACGTTGCCACGAAGGGACTTGGTCGCGAACGCTTACTGGCAGGATCAATACAACCGAACTACTGGCAACGGCCGAGTAGCAGGAATGTTTGGTCGATGCCGATGTAGCACTCAAGCTCAAGGGCGTTGTCATAGTAATTTCGAACACATGCGAGTATAATTCGTAGTATTACAGCGTACGCCGATCAGCCGAATCACGACAAGGAAGGCACCGAGAGGTGCTGATGGGGGAGACAGAATAGATGGAAGCCGAGCACATTCCCCCGATGACAGTCAGCTTTACGAAGTTATACAGCGGTTTCTTGCGCATCAAACCATACAGCGAAGCCGATGCCGCTGAACACTAACATATTGTCAGGGATGACCTGGAGCCCAAGGTTGGTAAACATTATCGAGGTAAGTCCACCCTACTCACGCTGCAATACAATGAATATGCTTCCCAAGACTTCTCCGGATCCAAGGGGCTGCCTTGTCGAATGAACCTGACATTGCTGGTTCCTGTCGCGCTACCCTCGAACGAGAAAAGTGTCACGTCGGATGCTTTGTATTTGCGACATTACACGGTGCAAAAGGCCTCCAAACATCATCGTGGTTCGCACGTGCTTCGTGGTGTATTGCTATCTCTGAAGAATATCAGCAACGTGCTTCGCGATCTAGTGAGATTCCGGTCACCTGCTGAGACGAGTCGGAATAGGCAAGGCACATAGACCTCTGTCTCTTTTTAAAGTCGCTTCTCCATTGCTCTATGTTTCTCCCTCTCTGGCGCCCCTTTCTCACCTGCTCTTCGATCCACCAGGCGACGTAATTGGCATTCACCTACTTCAACCTGGAGAACAGTTTTGGTCCTGCACAAGCCTAAGGAGGATATGAATGTTTCGTGTCAACCATAAGAGTAACACAACACACATCAATGTAGTACATCATGCTTTTGGTGTCAATGTTAGTGTCTGAACGAGCATGATCCGACAGACACGTACTGGACTTTGGTTGACCAAGCGAAATGAACACCATGTCGGTTAGTCCGGTCCCAGAAAGAGCAGGATCACGAAAACGTACATCTATTAGGAGTAGCTGTCAGCCTACTATCCTCGCCCTTGTAGCCTTGGCCCGCCTCGACTTTTTCTTGACACTACTCAAAGTGTCGCATCAGAGGTGCACACTTGGTCAATTTTTTGCATTCATCACGAATCACTGGATGCAACTGACAGGGAGAGGTATGAGCAAGGAAAAGGGACCAGCGGGCTGAGATCTTCCGGTTCCTTTGGTTCTTCCTCTGCCAGTTGAACTTCTTCGGCTTGGGAAGTGTCTACTTCTTCCTTCTCCTGTTCGTCTGCGTGGACGACATTTAGGAAGGACGAGAAAAAGGACGAGACTCATGGATGCGCCATATTTTGCGTTCAGACTAATTTTACACTTCTTTGGGCGAGTTTACGGGTCGGACACTTCAGGCGCCGCTTGAGATGCACCTAACCTAGCTCCTGGATGCTCGAACATAATGTACCTTTTAAACTGATTTATGCCGTTTGTCGATGTACACACGCGTGGACAGGGCTCGCGATAAAGACTGGCAAGAACACATTGAGATAGGAGCACTGGATTGTGTATTTGGTACTTGGCTTGTTCAACGAACTGAGTAAGCCAGTTTTCTGAGACCCCAGCCGGCTAACCCTGGACTCATTTAGCGGTCACCTTTATGAAAACAGGTGATGGGCACACATTTCATTCATTCTGGTCAAGGGCTAGCTTGATGAGATAAGGTTGCACAAGTCTCTGGCATGGTCGAGGAACTTCCATATCAGTTTCAAACCATAACTTCGCCTAATTCTGCTTGCTTACGGACTCTTGATAGATTACCGCGGTCTTCCGGGTTGTCGATTTCTGGAGTTTTAGCCACTCTCATGCGGCCCACCTTACATTCCTTCGCCTCGCGCTCGATAGCGTTCACGACGTCGTAGTTCCTGGTGACACAATTATCGGTGAAGGGTTGACGACCAAGTTCTTTCCATCCACGACATACACTCACACGGGTTTTCATCCGTCTTCCCTCCATTATTTTCGCTCACTGAACACCATCACCTCCAGTTATCCCCAGTGTCGGCAGGAAGATAGCCTCCCCGATTCCGTGTTCGCTCTTCTCCCTGCGGAAATTCCTTCACATTGCGGACTTTCATGAGAATAAACTTGCCTATATATTCCCGCCGAACGTGTCCATTCCCAAAGTGCCGACAATAGAAAACCCAACAAACCGACAAGAACCAAGAGGTCGTTACGTATGGAGGGCCTTTGATCGTAGGGTTACAGACTTCACGGCCGTCTGCAACTCTTCATTCTCAGGGTTCTAGGTCTCATTCACCTCCACACGAAAGAGTCCTTCTCGACACATAGCCTGCTAGTCAAGCGCAGACTCTCCCCCGCTTGCGTTTCCTTTGCCGTGCTTCGTCAGTCTGTCCGTTCCCTCATCTGGGAAGTAGATGGGCTCCGCTAGCCGTTCGCTTCTTCTCGCGCACGCGCGCGTTGGCTGCGAGGTTGTCATGACTTGACCTGTCCCTTACTATCATGACGTACGACT
This sequence comes from Brasilioporus rufonigricans, assembly GCA_038089195.1. Classification (NCBI taxonomy): domain Eukaryota; kingdom Fungi; phylum Basidiomycota; class Agaricomycetes; order Boletales; family Boletaceae; genus Brasilioporus; species Brasilioporus rufonigricans. Next base: position 2,686 of record JBBPKJ010001579.1, on the reverse strand, counting down.
GGGGCTAATCCTATTTTCGTCACTGTGTACAGTGTGTGTACTGCGTCGCGTCCATACCCACGTACCCTTGGTTTGTCACCTTCCCTAGTGGAGTATCGTGTTTCAGGACCTAACTGAGGCATTCCCCATAAAAAGTCATGCACAAGTGCTTCGCGGCTGGATCTTCGAGGAAAAAGGAACGTGGACATCTTCCCAACCTAGCGTATCTTTTTGTTAGTCAGTTCTATCACATCTGTTGATTCCATTAATTTCGAACCGCACAGGTGTTTCTCGGTGCCTCGACCGATTGGGGAGTTAGTACGACTAGTATGTCCGTGAGTCTGTGGCGTGATCATCGGTCATTGACCAGGGAACTTTCATGCCGGTTTCAGGGCATGACTTGATTTGATTCTGCGTGCTCATGGATTCTTATCAGATCACCACGATGTTCTGGGTCTTCAAGCTTTGGGTTCTGGCCACTCACCTAGCTCACCTTATTTCACTTCACTTTGCGCTTGATAGGGTTCACGATGTAGTCCTTTGTGACACGATTATTGGTCAAGGACGACAACGAAATTCTTTCCATCCGTGAGTATACGGTTTAACATGAGTCTCCATTCCTTGTTGCTTATCGTCGACTCACTCATTAAATACCACCATGTCCAATTGTTCCTAGTTAGAGCGGGAAGACGACCTCCCCAATGTCATGTGCCATCCTGTCCTTGCGGAATTCCCACATGTTGCGGACTTTATGAGAATTAAATTGCCTATCCATCCCCTGCTGAACCTGTTCATTCCCAAACCTCTGTTATGGGATAATTTAACCAAGCTCTCAGCCATCTTCCATGAACCATTTTCTCTGGCGCATCGAGTCAGACGGCTCAGTAACTTGACACCGCGATATCTAAGAACAAGAATCAAAAGGTCGTTGCATGTGGAGGGCCTTCGATTACAAGGTCACGACCTTCAAGGCTGCATATTCCTACGAAATAATCCTCCTCGACACAGCCTGTAGGTCAAGCGCAAACTTTCCCTCGCTTACTTTTGCTAACCCGTTCTCCTGCCATCTGTCTGTTGCCTCAAGTAGGGTTCTTTTGGTCCTACCCCGTTCCCTTCTCACGCGCACGTGGGTTTCGTGGCGATTGCGACTTAACCGTCACATCCTATCATGAAGTACGGCTTGGCCAGGCCACTTTTCGCGCCACGTATAATCTATACATTGTATCGCTTCCATACCAGCGTACCCTTGATCCATGGTTACTTTTCCCAGTGATTATCGTCCCCAGAACGCAAGTCAGGCGTCTGTCACAAAACTCATGCGTGCGTGTCTCGCGGATGGCCCTTCGATGGAAAATCAACGTTGACACCATTTCAACCTAATGTGTCTTCTCTCTGTTAGCCGGTTTGATCACATCCATTGATTCAATTGATTTTTCCAGGCTGTACAGAACGGAAGTGATGGTCCTGGATATGATCAATTCCTGATGCTTCGACCGGCTGGCAGGTGTTCATATCTAAGAACGATGCGATGTCACTCCTCACTGCATATACATAAGATGTTGGTCCACTTATAATTAATGCCGTGACATGCTTCTTGATTATCACTGTTTGTATTACTACTGGCGATGCCAATGATCTGAGCGGTTCTCTTCGGTAGTTCTTTGAGGTGTGGCCACATGGCATGGATGATTGATCAAGGTAAGCTGTGAGTCATTGCAGATGGCATCATTTCAGTTTTTTTTTTGATACCCGGACATTACCTCCACTTTTCAGGATAGGTTGGACCGAGGCAAGCATTGCACAGTGAATAACTGATATTCGACTTCGGGCCAGAAAAACAACAGGTTAGAACTAGATACATATTGATTGGTGTGAGTACATCAGGAATTTTACAAGAATCTAATTTGAGCTTATTACAGCTATTTTGACTCATTGCAACTAATTACAGCTAAGCAACACTAAGCGAGACATTGCTTAGCTGCAATTAGTTGCAATGAGTCAAAATAGTTGCAATAAGCTCAAATTAGATTCTTGTAAAATTCCTGATGTAGCCAAGATATGCTGTGAGTCCATTTGAAGTGCAAGTGTGGAAGGGATACTCCTCACTGACCATAAATACTGACATTCAAATGAGCATCTTTTGACAGAACATCTTCCTATGCTGTGCACATGCCAACTGCTGTATGACCCCTGCCTGCCATCAAAGGTACTTTGTATCACCATTGCCACACTGTGCCCCCATCCCATATCATATTGTTGTTGATTCAAGGGTTTATCATGATGTATCATTCCTTGTTTCAAATAAGTCTCAGAGCAGATAGTTGCTATTCTGGATGGAAGATATAACTGCTTGGACTCTAGGCTGGAAATTTTGCTGTTTCCCCTTTTCCTTCCCCCCACTCACAATCTCCATCATTCAACCAGAAATTGCACCATGTCCTCTGATTTGCAGTCTTATTTGGAGGCCCTCCTAATGGTTGACCATATGTCAGGTATGGTCACTCATACCCTTGGTCAATGATTAATCTTACAAACAAATGCAGTTGTGATAACCACTGCTGTTATATATGATTATAGTGAGTGCTGTTGTAACTCCATATTGAACTCAAAATTGGCATTTTAATCTGATTGTCACAGTCCTCACCTTTTCAAAAGAGGTATCCCAGTCTACTTTTCCAATCTAATTTCTGGCTGATAAAATTCTCAA
>JBBPKJ010001578.1:0-10082 GCA_038089195.1 Brasilioporus rufonigricans | reverse complement strand
TACATGAAACGCGACAGCTCCGTCTGGGCTTAGAAACCCTTTGGGGTTTGCAAAGTGGTTGCGGAAAGGTTTGGGCCTGTTCACTGACCGTTCTTCCCCAGGAGCAACTTGTGAGATAAAAGATAGCATTGGGTTGACCTCGGCAACCAATGTGTCCCCCTGGACAACGATAGCCTCTAATGGTGATGTTTGACGCTGAAGAATATGAGAGAGATTGAAGTGCCATATATTTTCATCTCAGTTGAGTAAGGCAGCAACCTTGTCAACAAAAGTGTCATGGCACTAACTTGTGTGTTCGAAAGGGTTCTTGCATTGCATGATAAGGAGACGTTCTGAAACATCAGCAGAATATTGGTGCAGTGTACCATTGGCGGTGATGTTGCATGTGAAGCTTTGCATTAGCTCAAGTTTTGGAAGATTGAAATTATCCTTAACACCATTTGTGCCATGGCATGCTTGTGCCTCGATGATGACATGCTTATTGGTGTGAAAGTGCTGTAGCATTGCCACCATCTCTGCGATTGAGGAGTCGGTATGTACTGGGTTCTGGGCTTGGTAGATAAACTTGACGATTGATCATATGGTATGGACAAAAGATGGAGTGGTCTGAGTACTGGCTATGGCGATCATTGCAACAAGAGTCTGCTGGATGTCGTGGTGATCGTGGCCAGTCATCTGTTTTATGTGAGAGACTCCCAAACCAAAGTGCCAGACACCAGTGTGACGGTGCTGATTTTTGTAGTGTTCATCAAGTACGTGCTTGCCCACTGCTTCCTTGCACCACTTCAAGGGGTGATCAAAAAAAAACTTGTGACTTGTATGGAGAAGCTCACCATTTAGGAAGTATCGAGGGTCCGCAAACTTCCAATCATGCCAGAATGGGAGGTGAATGCCAAGGAGATGGACAGCCTTTGCCATTTTTTGGAAAGTGGCAATGTCCCATGGATCTGTAGCTGCACAAAGCTTGATGATCTGTTTGAGCATGTGCTGACTGTTGCATGGAGGGTAAGGCAAGGGATCGCCAAACTGTGCTATTGTGGTGGTTGTGACAGAGGAAGCATTCTTAGCCACACCAGCGACAAGTTGTTGTTCAGGGAGGTCAGCAATGTAGCTGATGAGAGGGGTGAAGCAGTTCTGCAGGTAGCCAAGTGGATCTACCATCTCCATTCCACATTCTGCAGTTTCCTTCAATGAAGCAAAGATAATATCCATGCATCCGTGAAACAGTCACGACATAAGAAGGGTTTGGAAGTTGGGGTGGACCTGAAACTCTGGAGTAGGGATATAACCAACACAACACCATGCATATGACATCGCTTGCATTCTAACATCAGATTGGATGTTTCTGATGGTAATGAAGATAGGATGCATCTCAAGAGCTCTGGTATGATGCGTAACAGATGTTTTGTCAGACGCAAGAATGATTGGGATGATAGTTGCACCTCTGGGCAGATTATCCTAAATTTAGGTGTGAACCTAAAGCAGGATATTGGCGGATGTGTAAATACCTGGATTTGATGTCCACAGTTGCCTGTGAGGAACTCGCTATATTCCTGTTCACCATTTCGTATAACCATGTATGGATCAAAAGTTACATGGTTGGAAAAAATGGGATTGGCAATGATATCCTTGACAACCTCTAGAGCATCACGCCAGATCAAGCAAATAGATTGCATCGATGTGAACCTGTCAACTTTGAGCATGGTGCATTGCCAAGCAGGTCCACCAGGCAATTTATTCATCCAAGCTAACAAATAATCTGCAGATCGGAAAGATGGTCGTGGACAAGTATTGAACTATCCATCGTGCATAGGTCAATCAGACTATCATGAACCCTTAGTTACATACAGAATACTCACCCACTTGAGCCTCAAAAACTCATTGATCTCTGATCGGTTTAGGTGTTGAACGAGAAACTTGGCCAACTCCCACTCTCCCTTGTCTTCAAATGGATAATACATAGTGTGCTGACGGCACCTTTTGAATTCGTCCATCTTCATCTCATCTAGTATAGTCCACCCTCGTCCATATATATAACCCGATGATGGGTGGTAATATCTGGTTACTTCTTCTCCATCCTTCGCATAGAATGCAGGTGGTAATGGGTAAGGGATCTCATCTGTGCCAAAAAGAGAACAGGGCCGCTGAGGATTGTTGAGATGAGTAGCAAGTTCAGCAGGGGATTGGAAGGCAGCATCACATGCATAGCAACAGAGAGTAGAAAATTGCCCTGGTTCCCCTTGGGAATCTCATAGAGACATTAATAGCTTTTGTGCAGGAACAGTAAGAGAAAAACACGCCAAGTGCTTCAAACTCAGCTACCGTTGACACTTTGTTGAGCGTGCTACCTCATGCAACTTGAAGCTCCCACTAGTACTAAGTTATTACCTCTCTCCTCCATAATGAAGCCAGCTTTGTCACCCTCTTCCGTGAAGTCGACCCCCTCCATGAGGTCCTCCATGATGTCACCAGATGGCTATCCCAGCTCGGCACTACTCCCTACCCAAAACCTTCAGTCATCACTGGCAACTTTACCTCCTCTGCTATGCGAGCAACCACTTAATGATAATAAGTGTGTGCTCCACAAGCACACAGTTGCTATCCAGGCTGAGATGCACAGGAGGTACCAACCATACAGGCCTTGGGCTCAGCCCCCTCCGCTTGAAGTGCGCTTTGCCTACAAGGGCATCAGGGATAGTTCGTACTCAGACTTAGGATTGGAAGATATAATTGAAGTAAGTTCATTCATTGGTTGATAAAAACGACTCTTATCTAGCACAATAATACAGGGTAGAGACAAGTTTATATGAGGCTTGTCCCGTTTCTCCAATAGGGTGGTTCGCAAGGCCTATATTGCCAAAGTTCACTTCAGGGATACTATCATGCACCGCATTATGTTGTGTAAAGCCAACATCAACGCAATGGAGATCCACTTGGAGCTGTTTCATAACATGCAAGAAGAAGTGGACGCCAAGCTTGAAACAGCCAATGAAGAACTAGATTGGGTGAGACATGTGATGGGTGGACAAGGGATTGATGAAGACTCAGATGATCTTGCATTCTATCATGCAACCTATGCTGACGAATTAGTGGCACTTACCACCACAGATATGCAAATCAGGCAGATCATGGATGCTACTCACAGTACTGACAAGTGGGCTCAGGCTAGATCAGAGTCAAGTACAGATATAGACGAACTTGAGGATGATTTAGTGTATCAAGATAGCAAGCAAAAAGGTATGGATCCATCACCATGTACACGGTTACCATTCTGATAGCAAATATAGTGTAGCTCTTTCTCATGTGTTGTTTCATGCACGCGTGTCCTTTAGTTACTGAAATTTCTTGACCAATGTATTTCCTTTCCCTCATTTCTCACTAGGTGTGACGTGTGCCATGACAAAATGAGGACAAGTGCACTGCCAACAGTATCCCCAACCAACACCAGGTGTTATTGCTGGTGACCCAGCCCTTGAAATGCCAGAAGCCCCACCAGATCCAGAATTCCATGCTGAGCTTCCACTGGCATCTATTTTATTTCAAACAAGCTCAGCTCCAGAGCCCAACATCCAACCATGGTTGACCACTGCAGCTGACACACCACAGTCATGGGCATCTGCTGAAATCCAGCCCATGCAGCCACAGGTACCCCCCAAACAGCTACAGATACCCCCCAATAACCCAGCACAGTCATGGATGCCGCTCCACTTGGTGCAATCGTCAATGTTCCATAGTGATCCATATCCACAACCACCACTGTTATCACATGGATCTGGCTTCCCTCATGTCTTTGATCCCACAGCGGTAATTGCCATGCCAGACCTCGAATTCACAGGTCTGGATTCAAGGTCATCAGGACATCCATCTAGTGAGCTCCTTTTTCATGCAGGTCTTGCTGCAGAGCAGTATATATCACATATGGGGCCTGAAAGGCACATTGTAGCCATACGGCCAGCTCGAGGAGGAGAGCTGCCCAGCCATATGACATGGGAATACAGACAAAGTATACAAGTATGTGTTTTAATTAGTAAACTATGGATGAAAAGCTCAATACTTTGCCCAGAGCGTCCACATCAGCCGGCCAAAGACCTCTAAGCGTTGTGCACAGATCCAAATGCCCCCATCACCTACCCCTCCCCCAGATGCAGGCCCGTCCCATGATGGGGAGAGGGCTACTCATCCAGCACTTCATACGCTAGCAACAGAAACCACACCCATCATGACTACTATAGTTGTCAACAAGCAAACAAGGTCTGCACTTGTAAGTGCTGCCAAATGTGAAATCTGACAACATATGTTTCAAGTCATGGCAGTCCCTACCACACTGAAGCAACGAAAGCAAATAGTGACAGCAGCCATATGAAAAGCCAGGGAAGTTGTTCTCAAAGGGGGAGGTATGTACTTATAGCATCTTTGAACCTTTAGTACAAAATGACCAATGTTTTCTACTAGGTGTATCGACAAAGCAACTCAAGCTTGACCGTCTACTGGTAAAGTATATGGCATCCATCCGACAGAGTTTTCGGAATGTCGCCTCCTATCTTGTAGAGCACTCTTTCAATATCCGTTCTATAGTCAAGCAAGCAAATAACCACACTGAGACATGCCAACAAGTGATCTCAGAGCTACTCTCCATGCCAAGACATGGATTTCTCCATACAACCATGCAGGTATGTGGGTGTATCCTAACCTCCTGTTGATACTGTACATATAAATCTATAGAATATCTATGGTGATGAGGAACCCTCATATTTCTCCCATCCATCCATTAGCACTGTCATTACAGAGGTGGTTTGGAAGGATAATAATGGTGGCTCATTGGCAAATCCTGCCACATTCATGCTGATTGTGGCAACTGCTGCAGCTGCCATAACATGTGCACTGGAGGAGTTGCAAAGCACCACATACAAGAAATCACACACTCCAAGCAAGCACTTTGGTGTGACTTATGAGCAAGTCATTCAGTTTATTGGAATCATTGAGAATGACAATAACTACATAGAAGTGGTGAGGAGGATAATTGGGTATGGAAACATGTTGGTTCCACAGGAGGAGGAAATGGATGATGACTCTGGCAGTGAAGACTTGGAATCTCTGGAGATGATAAATTAGATCACAGTCTACTACACACATCTGATCTTATCACCAGTCATTGCACATTATCTGAATGGTGTTTGTGAGTTACAGCACATATATACCTAAAGGGGGATAAAAGTGTAATTAACCCAAAATTACAAGTGACCAGGCCACTGTTTGTCCAGTTTTAATCAACAGATGCATATTATGTTACCCTTATGTCATTAATTAGCCTCCAGTATATATAAACCCTACCATCACAAATAAATGTCCTTATTCTCATTATGAAATATCTCTCTGCTGCTTAAAGAGATAATATCATCTTTCTTGTTTCTCTTAATCTTTCCTATAAAAAAAAAAAATTGCATCCAAAACCAGTCTAGGGAAGTCTACTGTGGCTAGGGTCCTTCAGGAAGTCCAACCAGAGAAAGAAAACCATCATGGTGGTCATCCTTTAAAACTCTCTTCCACTAATAAATATGCTATTATTTAGTAGATTCTTACTAAAAGGGCCAATAATGCAGTTCAGGCCACTCATTTCATCAATTCCATTGTCAGCACTCCTATTTGCCAACAAACAGTCAGAAATATTCTTAGGGAAGCCTCTCTAAAGGCTATGGTAAAGAAAAAAAAACCTCTTTTCTCTATTACTCATAGAAAAAGAAGAGGGGGCTTTGTTTTGAAGTACCAGCATTGGACTGTGGAGGACTGGAAGAGGGTGATTTGGTTAGATGAGACTAAAATCAATAGGATTGGATCAGATGGACAAGAATATGTGTGGAAAAAGAAAGAAGAGGAGATAACTTTCAAAAAGATTAAAGGTATAGTCAAGTTTGGAGAAGGATCACTCATGGTATGGAGCTGTATTGAATGGAATAGTGTGGGAGGTTTAAGTGAGGTTGAGGGAATAATGGATGCTGAACAGTATGTGGCAAATTTGAAGGAAGGATTGTTGCAGAGCACTGAGGATTCTAGAATTCCTACAGATGAAATCATCTTTTAGTAGAATAATGATCCCAAACATACTACTAGAAGAGCTCAAATCTGGTTTGAGAAGCAAGATATCAAGCTTCTAGATTGGCCTGCTCAATCTTCAGACCTCATTCCCACTGAACACACTTGAAGTCGCTTAAAAAGACACCTTTCAGATTATAAAAGGGCATCTACAGGAGTTCATGAATTATGAGATAGAGTGGTAGTAGAGTGGGGAAGAATTTCTGTGGAGGAGTGTCTGAAATGGATAAAGAACATGCATAGAGGGATTCAAGCTGTTATCAAGGCCAAGGGAGGTCATACCAAGTACTCAATACCATCTTTTGTATCAAGTCAAAAAAACTGTTCCAATGAGTTGTCATTTTGATATGGCTGCTATTTCACCAAAACATAACCAAATAATTTGAATCTTGGATCAGTAGAACTCCAAGAGCAAGCATTACATTTCATATACTTATAGTATTGGATAATAATCAGGTGTTATTGAACACCATTACATTTAGTACAAAACATGCAAACATTGGGATGGTTTTTTGAGCCATTCTACATACCAAGCTGGACAATTGTGTTGGAATTGATTCAGGCATGTTGGGTGTGTAACATAGACCATATAGGTAATGTGGAACAACCATATAGTGACAGGACACAAGATGAATGCACCAAAGGTTAAGAAGGATGAGATCATGTACAATGGAGGTCAATCCAACACTATGCAAGCCACAACTGTTAAGACCAGGTCCTCTGGTCTAAGTCTAACTGGAGGTTGGAGGATGAATAGTGAAGTTTGAGAAATTGGGTGATGGATGTGGATGTGATATCTGGAGCAGATGTGCTAGAGTGGAGGGGGGACACAGTAAGGATGTTGGCACAGGACTTATGTGTTATGCCCTTGAACAGGTCCATGTTCTCATATTTTGGGGCAGAGTTTCAACAGGAGGAAGAATAGAGAGTTAGGAGGAATAAGACAAGGACAAGAGACTATCTCAGTTGATATTAGTGCTAAGATATACCATACAGAAGATGTTCTTAAATATAGGTGGAGTAAGGTACAGAAGATAGAATGAGAACAAAAACATGAAGTAATAGATAAGCAGAAGGATTGGAAGTGTCAAGTAAGCTATAAAAGAATGTTCAAGGATTGTTATGATAAACCACCTCCATTCTGGATTCTTCCCCATTACCTTCCAATTTGAACATATAAGTCTCCTTTCCTCATATCTTCTTTTTCTATTTCTTGATAATCTTTCTTCCAGACAATGTGATGGTTTATGTTATGGTTATTCATCTCCACCTTGGATTACTTCTCATCTCCTTCTTCCATGATCATACTGCTCCTTTTCCTCTCCATAGCTTCTTTTCCTTCCTCACTGTACTATAACCTGAAGACATTCTTGTCACCCCTCTTTTCTTTGATTGATAGTTATCTCTGGACTAATTACTCCAACAATATTTCTCTTGTGACATTGTGTGTTCCTATTCTCCCATCAGGTGACCTGACTAGGCTTGCAAGGACTTTGCTTATGCTAACAAGAGAAGAAACCTTGAACTCAAACAACCACCATATCTCAATTAGTGTCCAACAAACCCCCCAACACAAGTGTGATTCCAGCATCCCTTGTGCTCTCTGCCTCTCTGACATAGGGAAGCACCACCATATGTTTCCAAAAGGCACTTTTCATGCCTGCTTCATGTCCCCTGCTGCCCTCAACTATGTGCTCTCATATTTGCACACCCATGCTTTCACCTGGACCTGGACCACCAAGAGTGGCCCAAACAAAGGGAAATCATTCAAGGTCCCCTCAGTCCTCCTCACCTGCACTAAGGGCTCCCCAAAGGCCATTAGATGGCTGGTTGATGTATTCCACTTCTTCCATACCCAACTTTCCCCAAAATAAATGATGGGAATGTTCCCATGTTCATCCTCAGAATCTACCAAAGCAATATGGTGGTCTATCTTTGCACCCACATACAGATCAACCCCCCAAAGAAACCAACCAATCCTAAAGCACTTGCCCAGGCACAGAAGACTGTGGGTGTTACGGTAAACCACCTCCGATCAGGACTCTTTCTCATCACCTTCCGCTTCACCCATATAACACCTTTTCCACACGAGTCTTACTCCCTATTCCTCGTTGTCTTCTTCCCAGACGATGTTATGATTTACCCACTCTGATAACTCTTTACCTTGGACTAACCCCTCCTACAACACTTCTCTTACAGTGTTGCGTGTTCTGATCTCCCCATGTATTGCTAAGCCTATTCCCTCTTGCTGGTTCGATTCCAGCATTCTTGCTTAGTCAATCTTCCTTTATTCATTGGCCGTTTCTTTGTCATTTGTCTCTATTGTTCTTACTCATCTTGGTCTGTGCAGTGGCAGGTCCCATTTACCAATGTTTACCTCGTTTCTATCTCCGTCTTAATTGTATTATAAGAACTAGCTAGATTCGCCTTTGTATTCTCTAGCTAGTTCTACGCAATTCAGTGCACTACTTTGCTCACTCAGTGTGATCCTTGTCCCAAGTCTTCTTCTCCAGACGTTGTGTCTCTTTGTGAGTACCTCCTGGTGTCCAAGAAGTTTAGTCTCGAGCATAGAAGTGCTCTCAACGTAACAGTGGGCTCCTCAGCCCCCACCCACCCCCAACTCCTCACATTGTTCCAACCAACTGAATTTGTCTCCATCCAAACCCACCTGACAGCCATCCTCAACCATATCCACTCAAACCTTATCATCCTCCAACAATACAACATCTCAATGTTATTTTTCAACATCACCCAGCAATGGGACCTCCCAAACAGAAGGGAAGAGTGTGAACTGGAAGAGAAGGATTCACAGATGGAAACAGATGAAGAAGAGAATGACTCAGTGGTCTTCAAATCCACCCTAGCACCCCTCACCCCTATCTTCAATAGCAGCATCTAGCAAGTGAGGACAGTCCCAGGCTAACCTCTCCTCTCCTCCCAACCCTCCTAAGAAATCAAAAACCACTAACCATTTCCCCCTGCCCTCACCAGGCATGAGAAGAGGCAGCAAGGCCCCTCACAGATAGATCTGCCACAAAACCTCCTAGTCCCAACCAAGCACCCACACCCCTACTTCTTTTCTCCATGGTCAACTGCTGGGATCTCACTGACTCCATCCTCCATTACAGGCTCATTCACCACCACCATCCTATCCTACTCCCCTCAGCAGCTCTGGTGATGGCATAGTTAGTGAATTCCAGATCATCTCCTGATCTTAACCACAGTTGATAGTCACACACTGCACCCCTTGACAGATTAGCATATTGTGCAACCAACTATGTAGTTGACAGTCATCATCCACCAAAGGGCCAATTCCTAGTGATGTAAATCATGAATCTAAAAAAAAAAAACAATGCTAACAAGAATTGGCCCATAGAAGACTGAAAGAAGGTGATATGGTCTAATGAGACCAGAATCAATTGTCTATGGTCATATGGATATAAATGGAGATGGAAAAAGGCAGGTAAGGAGCTTAGTAATCAGCTAGTAGATAAAATCTTTAAATTTAAAGGAGGTTTTCTAATAATGTGGGGCTGCATGACTTGGAAGAGAGTTGGATTTGCTATCAAGATTGATTGTAGGATAGATGGGGACCTTTATGTCCAATTTTGAAGGATAAACTCCACCAAACCCTGGAGTATTGTGATCTTAATCCTTCTAACATTATCTTTTAGTGGAACAATGATCCTAAGCACACTGGCAAAGAGGTCAAGGACTGCCTAGAGAAGTATTTGGAGCAATGTTTGGATATAGCAGAAGGGCTGATACTAGTTTGCTTGGCAATGGCTTCACAAGAATGGCCAGCATCACACAAGAAGAGGATAATACCTTGTTGAGTAAGAAAAAGAGATTTGATCATGATGGTGATTGAAAATCAAGAAGCATGGGAACTTTTTTAAACTCAGACATACAACTGATATATATATCTTTGTTTGCACCAACAAGAAAGCGAGAAGAGGCTATGCTGTGTGAAAGATCATGGTCATCAGTTG
>JBBPKJ010001577.1:0-10094 GCA_038089195.1 Brasilioporus rufonigricans | reverse complement strand
CTTCTTTCGATTCCGTAACTGTGAGGATCTCACTGGCAGTGACTGCAGGCTTCGATACCTGGGGAGTAACTTCTTGCTGTACTGCCTCTGTATGCGCGCCGACTTCACAACCCTTGCCAGCGTGATCGACGATCGTTAGCAGTGAACGTGCTCCGCCGAGCGGCAAGACATGCGTACAGGTATAGCCATGAATTCATCGAAGTCGAGAACCGGCTTGTTGACACTTGAGCAGCAAGACCACGACTTCAGACCTTCATGGAAGATCTGATGATGTAACAGCTTGGAATGACCGATCTAGCAAGAGTGGCAGCAGGGACTCACTGGTGCACCAGGGTGATAACGACAACAGGTTTCCGTGTTCCCTGCTGATGAAAATTCCTTACCGCATCCTTTTCGTGCGCAACGCGGCATGGCAGTGGGTCACAGGATAAAGAGACGATCTAGTGTTGCGAACGCTGACTCCAAGTCTTCCTTGATATCATCGAGGTGAGCAGCTTGAAAGCTGCACAATTGGCTTACGTAACGACTAGAACGTTCGCGAAATTACAAGACCAATTATGTATGGAGCTAAATGTGCGGTGGAAGTTCCGGTGGGCATTGGCTACGTAGGGAGGATCCGGTGAAGGTCGAGCGCGCACGATCGCGGCCGAAAACTCAAGGGTACTGTTCTGCAGTCCACACCTACGTACATAGACGGTATCCGATCTCAATTGCAGTTGAACCATTGGAGTGCAAAGCATCTCATCCCAAGCAATGACAATTACCCCATTGTCTCCAGAAATCCTGCCTATACGTGCAATAATATACACCCGGGACCTGTTGTACCTACATTCAAGTCATATGCCATGCTCATTGAAGTTCCATTCGTCCGATTTCAGCCAAGCTTGGTTCAAATTGATGAGTCGATCTCGGCGTTCGGAACGATGATAGCTGGCAGATGGTAGCTTTTCAGTCACCAGACACGACTCATGTTGGCGAATTCGCCGCAACTCAATGTGAAAGAAAACCCAATGTCAGATCAATGACAGATGGGGTAATACTAGCCTGCAGGGGCGTTACAGACATGTTCCAAGGGGGAAAGAGATATTCTCGCATTCGAGATTAAATTGAAGAATCTCAGACTCAGGGCCGAACACAAGTGGATCAGAAACGTTTCAGCGCGATGAAGTAAGCTATGTACTGCCAGTGGTGCTCGGTAAAGTCACTGAGAGCGTGGATCAAGTTTATACTTGACGATAGCGTGGCGAGTGGGTGCATCTTCAGGCTTTCACGATATATAGGTTTCATTTCACTCACAGGCCTGAGTGCTAACACCATGAGATCGTGATCGTGCTCAAAATTCCGTGCGTACCATGCATCCAATGAGCTAGGAGCTCAGGTTTCAGGTCACTGGAGACAAGCCTTCTAAAGCAAAGAAAATGCACATTGCTATGTGTCAGATTCATTACTTGTGACACAATTGTTTCTGCCATAGGCCATCGCCATTGTATCATTAAGTTTAATGGTTATGTATTATGTTCCAACTTAGGGATTCGGCAGGGTCAAGCTACAGACGGCGGAAACTAACTTTATCCACCTAACCACGGCGTGTTGTCTTGTCAGCCGATGAAGTAAATCCGAGGCAATATGACCCTTCCCGCATTTGCTGCACTGGATCCATGGAACTTGGTGGCTGACCCTCCTTCGGGCTTCTATAATCATGAATGAATTGGATCCAACTTAAAACTACACAATGGTTGTCGGCGGCGGATTTTGTCGTGATAACGACTTTTTTGTTGTCAGGATTTCTCAGGTGGCAGGAGCTGCTATCAATGACGGGTTCTTTGCACTGCACCTGGCGGCGATCACCGAGCAAGGTTTGTAAGATGAATATCGAGTGGTTCAGGGTGCCGCGAACGCCACAAGGATAAGGCTGTACAGCCATCTAGAGTTCATAGACGGGAGACGTAATGAGTGGACAAAACGTTGTCTTCACAGCAGGATGCCACGGAGCATGTATACGGGGATCACTATGTGGTGTCGGAGCAGGCTCTATTGTTTGCAGCGGTCGTGGAGCATTCGCGTCGCAGACCCGATGGCTCCCCTACAAACATGTAATTGGCAGGGTTCATTACCCGGAACTGACTGGAAACACCGCTGAAATGAACATAGCGATCAACACGACTCCACTTCGAAAAATTAGTTTCCAAATCTACCTTTCAATCCAACCCTGGGCCAAATGACTCCCATACCAGAAAAGCTACGCCCCATGGACCAACGCGAGTAAGTGTCCGAAGAGCGGAGGAGATCCATCGATGAACATTGGATCGTCTCTCGGGACGTCGGGGAAAACTTGCTGAATGTTCACGGAAAAACCATATTATGCCATCTTCCTGAAGTTTTTCCACTAAGACAGAAAATGATGACCATCGGCTGTTCAGGTGGGGCGTGATTAATTTCTCGAGGGTAATAGCCCGGCGTGCCACATCCCATGGTCTACAGAGGCTCTCATATGCCAAACCTGCCATCACACCGCCGCAGACTAATGTAAAAGCATGGGCAAATCGTGGTATGTGGGGACTGTGGAGTTCCTGTTTCCCTGACTGCAACCTTCGAAGAACATGGTGTGTCGCAAGTCTAACTTCATTTGCAACTTTGCGAGTGATCTCAAAAACTGTGAAGAAAGCAGCAAAACCTGAAAATAGACGGATGAGATGCATTGACCGGTGACCTAAGTTCACCTACCACATGCATCCTTCCCGAATCCCCATCCCCATCCAGCCCATCCACGCCCAGCCATTTCACCGACATCTTTCATCCAAAGCCGGATTTGTCTGATATCCCTGATCTGATCTGATCTAGTCGTGATGTGTATGGATTGCGTTCCCCGGAAGACCTCCTTCCATGCGTGAGACCACCCTTTCCCCGTTCCGCCCTCAACGGCGACTCTCGCATTTTCAACAGGTGCAGCAACTAGGGCTTGCATACCACCTGCAGTAGCGCCCGACAATGCAACTGTGAATACTGAATGAACGCTGAGGCGAGATTCTAGATAGCCAGAACATTCCGTGTACGTGGTCCAAAGCACCGTACCCAACACCGCGTTGGCCAGCATTGGTGGTACGAAGTGCTTAGGTATTACCATGAGCTGTAAAAATTATGTAAGCTCGATTTTGAGGAACTCGAACGGGGCATGCACACCACACCTTGATTCTTGATGAGTGAGACGATGTACTGGGGACTGAGAGTCATGCCATATCTGTTAGCATGGCCCTTGAGCGAGTGCCAACCGCTCACTGAGTTTACAGATGGTTAGCAGAGGGAAATCTCATGATATTCGGCTTGCCTTTGGTCGGCCTAAACAACCTCACTGGACGAGATAAATACAAAGTAGTGGCCCGGGTAGTCGTCTGAGCTAATGCAGCGTAGAGGGAGCTACCATGGCTGGAGGTTGGAACGGCTTCATCACGAGACATGAAGCGGTGGATTAGCTGTCTGGTAAGATGTTGAAAAAAGAGATATCTTTCCGGTACTGTGATATAGTCATCCTACCTAGTAAGTAGTCCTTGTGAGTTGTTGCAGCAGAAACAAGGGCTTGAAGCTTGAAGCTGAAGGTGATGAGAACATCAACTTGGTAGTCTTTCAAGTTGCAAACGATAGGCTGACCGCTTAGTAACATACCATGAGGCATTTTCCGAAACATTTTACCCCACTTGTTCGCCCAGCAAGACCTGTCAGGCAACTGACATCTCTTAGGTCCTCCAACGACTTACTGCCAGAGGGTTTTACCTTCTTCCAAAGGTTCTTCGACATCCCCGAGCAACGATTACTGCTCACTGCCGCCCTGACACAACTCGACGCCGCCGAGAGCGTACGTGTCCGTAGACGCCAAGTTGATTATCGCGCTAGAAATCCAGTCACGGAAAATGCTCCTGTGGAGGGTTTGTTCTTGCCAGACTGCTACTACACATTCCACCAGGTGAGCATATAATTTTGTCACCCTCCGCCTTCAACTGTTCATTCCCTGGGCAAGGGACACTACGATAATGTTATTCGAGACTACCGCGAAATGTGTATTACTTCATGGCCGGAGATCGAACTTCGTGGCCTGACTCCAGTATTGGATCGCCTGAGAGATCTTTACCCTTCGAAAAACTCGCAGACTCACTTGTTGCACTTGGCTTCGTCTGGGGAAATCCTTCCTCATATTGATAACACATCTGCAAGTGGCAAATGGATCTTGGGCGTGAGCCTGGGGTCTACAAGGACATTAAGGATGCAATTTCCGAGCTCTAGAGGGTCGGAGAGCTTTGACATATTACTTCCATCTGGCAGTGTCTATCTACAAAGGTGACAAACATACGTTCATATCGTCACCAAACCCTCGTGCTGAGTATATGATCACAGAGACGATATCCGCTACGATTGGACACACGCAATTCTGCCCTTGGCAGATAGAGAGAAAGTCAACTACGGGCAACGCATTAGTATAATGATTAGGGTACGCTTATGACCCCCCATGTTGCGCCTTTTCTTAGTTCTGGCTAGGATCGCAGGGAGGAATGACGCGGGGAGTCAGTCACGCGTGAAAACAAGGCGCCGGCCTGCTGAATAATTTAAGTGTGGTAGTTTGATGAAACCGAACTTTGCGGGAGAGCGCATCCCCATGATATCTCAACCCCGAACAACTTGAAGGTGTCTGATACAGCATGTTTGGATATGCACATTGTTGAGACTTGAGTTCTCTTGAGGATAGCAACATTACTCGCGGGCACCGGATAGCCCGTGATGCATGACTCGAGCTCGGTTTCGTACCTGTGAAACCAGGATTTTCACAGGATCCCCTTAGTGACGGGACATTCGATCTTAACATTTGCACACCAGTGCGGACTCGGACATGATGTGAAGAGACTAACTCACTGTGATTCGTGCAAGGACACAAATGAGGGTACTTCTAAGCTAGTCATACGGAAGGGTGTTGGATCGACCCCAATGCTAATGACGTTGCAGTTGCCGCCTCCGAGGAATCAACTTGAAGCGTGAACCCTCGAGAACGAGGGGAATACACACAGCAGGTGCCACGATCAGGCAAGTATCCTCAGCAGGTGTTGTCTCTCATGGCAGAAATCCGAGAGTGTCAACCCCGATCTTACATGTGTACTCAGTGGTCTAGAATTCGATGTCAAATTCTCGCTTAAGTGCGAATTTGACATCGAATTCTAGACCACGCCCCAATCTTGTCTTGACCGCTGGGGTAAAGATCTGCCTATGCATGCGGCTTCACGGGCAGAGCAGCACAACGTGCAGTCCGGATTTATGTACCGATTCCCAGAACCCTGGTAACTGACATCAAGCATGCAGTTTGGCGACACGCAATAATAAAATTACCCATATTGGTACGGTATTCCGGAGGCCAAGCTTACTGAACTGAGGGCGAAACACGACGTGACGAGTATTAGAAACAGTCCGCGGCTACAAGGAAATAAATAACTATGTGACTGATGGGAAGCAGATTGATACAGTGCGGGGGATGTGAAGTCCATGCAATGGCTCTAACGAGTCTAATGAGATCTACAATGCCGATGGAATGTGCGCCAAGACGATGACTTGGCTTAGTTTACTTTTGAGACACTTGAAACACTATCAGTTGGCGTCAGCCATGTGTTCGCGCTTCGCAATGCTCAAGCAGCTTACGGCAGACTGCGATGACCTTCGCCCCCGTCTAGCGCTACAACTACAATCTGTGTCCCCTACAGACTGTTAGATACGGCTACAGCGCACATCGGAGAAAAATGCCTACATCGGCAAGGCGGCTTGTAGACTGTACGGTCCCGTACTTGATTTCACCAGCGGAGGTCCAGAAGAAAACTCGTGTGCCGTTCTAAGCTCTGTGTCAACAACGTTCTGAGGGACGCTAACGAGTAAAGAGGTGACTTACAGGGTATGCGTTCATGGCCAAAATAGTAGGGCTGAACGGCGTCGTGGGGTGCCACTTGCCATGGGTTGCGGTCTTCTTATAACCTCTGGAATAAATGGTTAGTCGGATCTGTCCTACTTCGAGATCGAGATCACTTCACGTCCAAGCGGAGAGCAGTCGGTGATAGGACCTACTGAAGGGGCGTGCCTAATTTGTTCTTGCAGCCTGGAAGGGCCAAACCGTTGTCTGGTGTGGAAATTCTAAGAATGTCGCTTATTGGGTTTGTGAAAACTACCTGTAACGACACATTACTGGCCAGCAAGCAATTGCAATAGCCGAGCTCAATTAATTCACGGACGACGGCTCGTCGCAAGACTGAGTACGCGTTTGAGATGCGGCCTGACAAATCAAATGCAACAATGTCTTAGCAGTGAGTTATGAAATGTATGAAATCGTGAAGGTCAAGGCGGACGGCATCATAGAAGGGACGTAATAGTGCTTAAGGTCCCCAAGAACTCAAGCAGAAGCACTCATGAACCCACCCCGCGATGATGATCCTAGCTTTGACGCGTGGCAGACATATGCAGTCGCACACGCGTTTCCATCCTTCACCAGCCGGACCTGATCCTCGGGCTGGCCCCAGCAAGATTTCATCTGAGCGGAGCTCTGTAACTAAATGAACGGACCTCTGTTGATGGGTCTTGAAAGTGAGGATCATATACATTCATGTGAGCCTTCCGAAGGGTAACGCGAGGGTCGCAAACGAAGGAGATGGGAAAACAGCGGAGCTCACAAAACCCGATTAAATAATTCGTAGTTTCGCCGCATCAGGCAACGCGACGCTGCAACGTTTTCGAGAACCCTCCTTTATCGACTACAACTGTGACGCATAATGTCGGTCATTCTGGTGACGGGGTCGTACGATCACGAAATCAGATTTTGGGAAGCTTGGAGTGGAATTTGCTCTCGTACCATCGCAAGGTCGGGGGAGTCTGGTGTAAGCACCATTTCTTCAATCACGTGGTGCAGATCAGGTCATCGTTCGTCATTAGTAAACCAATCGTCTCGTTATCTCTCCTGAGTAATCCATCCTTTCTCCTGGTGGACTGACCCATTCATTCTCCGGCTCTTAGCAAGCGCCTGCTGGCTGCGGTGATCCACAAAAAAGTGTACATTTACGAAATCGCTAGCACTTCCTCCACCCCGGTTGGTTTCCCCCGTCTCCGTCGCCCACGTATTGAAGTATGCAAACCGGTAGCTGACCTGTCTCGATGCTCACACCATGAATGTCACCGCTGTTTCCTTCCACAGCGAAGGGAAATGGTTAGTTACTGGTAGTGAAGACGGCACTATCAGGATATGGGATCTCAGGTATTCATCCACTTCGACGTCTATTAAGTCTTTGGTCTTTCTTTATCTATCTTCAGGAGTACACAAGTACATCGCACGTATGACAATGGTGCCCCTGGTAGTCTCCATCTTATCGTATTACCCTCTTCCCATTATGAGCTAAAGTTCTGATACTCAGTTAATGATGTTTGCGTCCATCCTAATCAGGGAGAGCTTATTTCCTGCGATCAGGCCGGATGTATCAAACAGTGGGACCTATCTGAAAATCTTTGTTCACATGAACTAGTACGTCGGCTTCATTTCCACTGTTTTGGTTTCTTACTCATGAGCGCAAGACCCCTGCTGGCGATGTACCCATCAGGTCAGTCAGTCTGGCTTCCGATGGGTCGTGTCTGGTTGCTGGAAATAACAAGGTATGACTCCAACGCTTGCATCGAGTTGGCACTCACCTTTTCGTAATCAGGGCAAATGCTATGTCTGGAAGATTAACGAAGAGAAATCCGACCTCCCAAGATACCAGGCTGTAACCAAGTTCAGTGCGCATAAAAAGTATATAACTCGCGTTCTTCTCAGTCCTGACGTTAGGTAAGTGATGTAACTAAGTTTACTTTCTGCGTGTACCCGGGACTCATTGCGCACATATTAGGTATCTCGCCACATGTTCTGCTGACACCACGGTGAAGATATGGTCTATATCCCAAAATTATGAATTGAAGCAGGAGAAAGTACTTCAAGGGCATCAGCGATGGGTGTGGGACTGTGCCTTTAGCGCGGACTCTGCATATCTGGTGACAGGTGAGAGCTACCATCTACCTAAGCCATCGTTGTCTGGTCGAACTGGTCGCTAGCATCCTCGGATCACACTGCTCGACTTTGGGAGATGGCTTCAGGAGAGACTGTCCGACAGTATAATGGACATCACAAGGGTATGTCGGGCTCTTGTTGCTGCGTGATCTTTTCGAATTGAGACGCTCTGTATAGCTGCGGTGTGTTGTGCGCTTCACGATGGAGCAGGTTGATTTCTATCAAGGGGTACGGATACGTGTTCTTTCTCGGAGGTCCATTTCGTGGTACTAAGATAAATTGGCGTTCAATCGTGAATGAAACTATCTCGGCAATTGCCTTTAGTTGATTGCAATATTGCGGGGGACACACTCCCGATCCAGCGCGGACGGTTCTTTAGTTTCACCATTTCCACCGGTCTATGGCCCCTACCGACTCTTCAGTTCCACGATACCGACAAGTCACGCGAATTGACTCGTGCTCTGAGTTCTACTCATTCACAATCGAAATTCGATAACCTTCAGAGTTAGCTGAAAGCCGAACGTAGTTAGTCTTGATTGAGTCCCGCCTCATTGAGTATGAATACCGGAAACTAGACGGGTACGTCTGCTCATTGGAAATGCCAATTTTCCTGTGATCCATCAGAAGGAATCTGGGTATCATCTCTTGATCTATTACATCTACCTCCTCGGTCTATCCACCACCAACTGCATCTCCAGTAAGGCGACTGCCTTCCAGGTTGTGATAAGTCCACCAGCAGAAGTCGACGACTCCATATGAAACTTGTCCCTACAACCTCCGCGCAGCGTCCTTGGGTCATTTTCCCAATGGGTCTTGTTCCGTCTTTGGACAAAGTTCTCTGCAAGTTGAGTTATATTGATTATATCCGCATGACGAACTTCGCACGTTATAGGCAAAGTATCAAATTTGCCTCGTGTTCAGCTTCTGCAGCTTCTGAAAGTTCGTTTCGAGCAACGGAACTTCTCCTATGACCCGACCGTGACGTGCTGGCCTAAATCTATCACTCTATAATGAAGCTGACATGATAATTAATGTGCTACCCATGTCATGACTTTTGTGCAATTGGGTAAAGAAGCATCTGATGCGGCTGTTCACTGATCTCAATGTCATGCTGACGACAACTTGCAAAACAACAATAGAGACTTCCTGAAGCTTCGTTACCTATATTTTCATCCGTGGCTGACTTCTTGGGTTTAAGTCGGCTTTCCGCGGTATGGTAGGTTGCTGCATGCTTAGTTGCGGCCTCGTTGACCTTACTTTCTCGTATGGAACGTCGTCTATTATAGCATATATTATCACCATCGGTACAGTGGTCTACTCTACTGCAAGCCATCAGGCGAGTAATTTCTCTAAGTGCCTGGCCCGCCACTCCAGGGTCCAGACTGACAAGCATGAGAACCTCTGACCCAAGAATACTTACACCAAGTATGCACTTAGTCGCGATCAATTAGGTCCTTGGAGGGCATGCCAACTGGTGATCAGTCACGATTGTCAAATGAGTGTGAAACGCGCTCACTGTTGATGGAAATCACGTGTGGGGTAGACGTCCCATGTCGTGCCCTTCAGCCACTGCAGTGATAGCACTGTTTTCCGGTTCCGAGGGCCAAGTCAAATCTCATCCAGGCGCTGCAGGCTCAGGACCAGCGTTTGGGGCACGAAGTTCGGCACGCCAATGGACCCTGTTCCATAGACAACTGAAAACGGGGCAGTGCCGCTCTCGCGGGGTACCTCGCCTCCACTGCAAGGCAGGGTCTTCTCTCGCCTTACTGAATATAGAATCCCGGAGCCCTGTGCACAGCAATAATATCATGGGAAAATCGCGCCGCCCCTTGGGATACTTGTAATTTCCGTCAGAAACGAGACGAAGCATTTTGCGGGTTGGTGGAGGGAATGGCATTGTGTCTTTTACTTCTCAGCAGGCCTCGGGTTTACAAGGTGCTAGCACTATAATTTCCGCGCTCAAACGGTGTGTCAGTGCAGAAGTGGATTTTGTCCCGACCAGTTGGTTGCCGCCCGAAAAGTCCCGGAAACAGGTACGGTGTTG
>JBBPKJ010001576.1:0-10099 GCA_038089195.1 Brasilioporus rufonigricans | reverse complement strand
CGCTGTTTGTTGTGCCATTGTTGCCACCTCGTCAACCATCCCTAGGGCACAAGGCGGGCACTGACAGCGAAGCGAGTGCATGCGAGGACAATGGCAGCACGGTGAGGGTGCACAAGCGACAGGAGGGTGCCTAAGTACTATGTAGTAGTAATATCCTCGGTGACTATGTACTCTCAAAAAAAAATTGCGCACATGGCAGGTCATAAAAAAAAATCGCGCATGACAAGCCCTCCATATCGCGCAGTCCACTCTGGAAATCATGCACGACGGACTTTAAAACATTGCGGAATTATTTGGCGTTTACCACGCCATAACCACACCCCGAAAACGGGGCAAGCATCGGAAGTTCATCTCCATATCTTGCGGCCTCCAGTTTTTACGGTACATTCTTCATCCTTCATCCCACATACAAGCACGAACTTCCAAACCATCGTCGCATCACCGTTCGCCACCACATTCGTCTCCTATTTTGTCGTGTGCTAAAATAACGCGATCGAGTTCAAAGACGAAGAGGCGTCGGAGGATGACGAGACGATCAATGAAAGAATTGAAGACATAGATCACATTCAATGTGAATTCGCCACCTGGGTCCATGACGCTGATACCGGGACGTTCTGCCAGGTGTTCGCCTCCTACGATGACAAGCGCGTGGATATATTCGTTGATCTTGTGCTCTCCGCCCAACCGTTCTCTGAAATCAAGTGCTACGTAAACGGCAGAAATAAAAGGCGCTGTATGACCAAGAACTTGATGTCTTGACCTGCACCGATACTCGGCTGCAGGATGTAATCGATTGTCTGCCTTGTGATAAACTGAGTGAAGGACGGCACTACTAGTTCAAGACAGGGCTATTCGCATTCGAAGGATGTGGCAAAGTCCCAAGGTCCTTTGTAATCACTATCCGAGTCGTGTGGAGGGCTTTGACTCAGCAATGTCTAAGGGAACGAGGATATCGTGACAGTGATGGTGACACAAGAAGGATAGGAGGTCACACGATAATTCAGAAGCCGAGCCATGCCTCAGACGAGCTGGTCCAGCTCTTGGTTTATGTGGTGAGCAACATCCAAGACAAGTACTAGCGCACTGCAAGTTATGACGATGACCCCGGCGAGTGGTCATTCCCACGAGCTACTGTTTGAACCCTATTTCGTACAAGCTACCACTACTGGAAGTAGCTGCTGGTAGTTGACGCTACTTTCCTGAGGTCATAATAATAGCTGGCTCCTAAGGGCACTCGTTTCTACTACTACTTCGAGGTATCCACATCTACTTGCAGTCAAGGGATCCAGCACCGCCGAGACCAGTCCAAGCAGAGTGGCAAGCACGGAAGCGGTGTGTTTTGTCGATCTCGTGCGGTCATTAATGTCCTCAGTCAGGTCTATGACTTTTGCGTTGCCTGTGCACAAAGTCAATGCGATCGGCGAAACAGAGCGCACAGACAAACATCCCCAAGCTGTTCACGGGAGGGAGGCGGTCCGGTCCACTGGGGGCAGGAGATGCGGGCCACACAGGGAGCGACACAGGAAGGCGTACGTGGCACGCAGCAATGCACCGTACTAGGTGCAAGACACGTGGGTGTAAGCACGCTGGCTTACTTAGGTCCCGTACCTAATACATATACCGTCTGCAATACTGGATGCTAAGCATTCAGTATTCTGCCTTTTGGCGTAGCGGTTAAGCGCGGCGGTCGCCGCTTACAGTGGGGTGCACAAAAGCGGTGCAGGACTGAGGCATAATATCTTAGAAAACAACTGGTACACATCGCTAGTAGTATGTACTAGGGTTATTTGTCTTGCAATGTTCTCCTCTCTCTTCGATGGTGATATCTCTCGCTTAGAGTCTTCCTCTGACGCATTCTCCAGCATCTTCGGCCTCTACAAGTCTTCTTCCGACGTCCCCCAAACCTACCCTCCCCTCTTGAAAACGATTCTAGATTCACACTGGCATTGAGTTCATCGTCCAATCCTTGTTCTTCGTTGGAATACGTCATTAACCATGTGTCTTTTGTCATTTATCACCCACAACATGATGATTATACCAACAAGAATGCTCATGCGCTAGTCTGTGCAGTATATGCAGTTGCTCGTGCAAATAATGAATACATAGACCATGCTAACAAGCCTCACTGGCTCCGCATCATGAAGATGTTGGAAAAGCAAGTTATTGTCAAGCACATTCAGTCAAGGAACACAGATTGGCAGAATACGCCCGAAGAACGTAGGGGATTGTACCAGGACGTTGTCTTGCAGCTTGATGGCATGGAGTCTGGAGGTAGGTTCAGGCTATGATTATCTCGTCGATATGTCTGCTGAGGATCCTCACAAGAAACGGCATCACTCAACCCTTGTCATCGTCACCACTTGCTCAACAACTACACCGGTGTGTTGCGTATCTGGATGATGCTCATACAAGGGGTACCGACCTTAAATTCCCTCTTTGCTCCCGAGCTGCCGTCACCTTGAGCCACAAGGTTACGAAAGATCGCTTGGTTCAAGGTATGTCCAACAATGGTGTAGTACGACAGCAGAATATAATTATCCATCGTCTTTAGGTTGTATGCGGATGCGCAAGCTTGGCCACGGCCACAGCGTTATGTTTTTCGCACCTCATGAAATCGATGAAAAAATCCGCGGTCTCATCGCCAAAGTGCATCAGAACAATCGAGTCACTACCACTGACATCTTGCACTGGACAATACATGAAACATGGAGCGATCTCCAGCGAAAGGCCCTGTACTGGGCACAGCAAGGAATGAGCCACCGATCCCGTTATGAAGCTTGGTCCCGTTTCTGTCAAGACAAAGCCACGCCCATCCAGTTAGCAGACGTCTGGGTTCAGCCAGAACTCAAGTCTCTGGCTGATAAGTATATGCCGTGCCTCTCTCCGGACAGTGCTTCTTCCGTGAAGCTCCCTCAGCAAATTCTCGAACAATGCGAAAACCTTGGGGTTCTATCACTTCGTGGTGTTCGTATGGACGAAGAACAAGAAAGGGGGGTATCTCGCGAGATCGAGCGCCAGCGGGAGGTAGGCTTGAGGCCACCAGTGGCATCACCAGAGACGCATTCCCTCCATCCAAACGTTGTCGCATTCGTGAGGACGGGTCTCATCTTTCATCGTCTTTGGATACGGCCTTCCGTCACGTCTTCACGACTGGTGTCGCTGCTGCTTCCACTGAACTACGTACTTGGAGATCACACATACTAGCCACAGTGGACTTCTGTAAGACGATCGAGGGAAGCGAATCGGTCCAAGGGAGGGTGAATGATTATCAGCGCCCTGTACAGTGGGTTCTCTCCAGAAAAATGGGTGACAGGAATGCTCTCGTTCTCTTGAGCCCATTCGAAGTCAATCGGTTGATTTCAGAGATCAGGTTTAGCGATCATGTTCATCTCCATTTATGCGTACCCCCCACGACCAAGCGTATGAAGCTACCCGATGATCTCAGGCTATACTCCGTCCCCGCTGTCTCCTCCGATTGGATGTCTCCTTGGACCCTGGTTGACCAGCTGAATGTGTTCGCTGGACAGCTATACCTGAGGGACTACATATTTTATGCCCGGTTATGCCGTTTCCTTGGTTTACACACAGAAAGCTTATCACAAAAGGTGTCGGTCACGCGTAACTGGTTCAATAACCCCGATTTGTTCGATGCAGAGATTAAAGGTGGACCTGAGGGGACACCACTACCACTTGCCATTAGACGGGGCATAGACTTCTGGGGGACACACATGAGCAGAATTCTTGAAGGGTGGCCGCTGTCTGAAGAAGACTTTCGGAGCCCGTGGGCCCTCCTCAAGCCCAAGACAATCGATTGTTCCGCTGAGGAAGAGCAGCTTGGTGTTCTTGTGGCACCAGCGTCTACTAACGAGGGCGATGAAGAGTTAGCGATGACCCCCCGGAAACGGATCTCATACTTGGAGTTTTCAGATCGCCAGTCAAAGCGAAAATGGCAAAACTGAGCCTGGGCACGAACTCCCTTCTTGCAGTCAGTCTGTGCAGTCTTGTTACAGTGAATTATTAAGCCATGTATTAGTAGGAACTTTCCGGTGGTGAACTCAAGGACATTCACGGTCAGACTTGTCAGATTTGACTATGTACCCCATGGAGTCAACTCCGATAACCCCTTGCTACTATCACACACAGGACGAAGTAGAAAAGTTGAACGGAGGCCCCACCCTCTTGTGCATGCGTCATCAGCCATTCACACCTATCCGACATGAGTCTCTGAACCTGGGTATCATGATGAAAATTACGTATGATAGCATCGCTGCTAATGGCCAAATGCCAGATCCCAAAGGTTGATATAATCGGATGCGAGTCTATACGACACCATATGTAATCGGTGCTAAGAAACACGTGTTCCACAGGATAGTGTGCCAATGATGCTCATCCAGCTGTGCGCGATTATCTCCGCAACGTGGACCTTCCCCCCATTTGTCGGGGACGATCAGGCGGTAAAACCTGTCTGGATTGTTGGAATACTTAGTGATTACTTACGCTTATTCGCTTACATAAGCACTACCTTACATCGCACGCTACTGTAGTTCTTACCTTAGTGACTACTTACTAGGGTATTCTACATGGATTCGCCCGAATCTTTACTCGCAAAAACTTTCGAACAGGTGCCAGGAGAGTACCATAAGAGCCTGAGGGGGTCAGACATTTGGTGGAGATTTATAGGCTTGAACCCGCCGTTGTTTGGCCTGGTACACTTCAAGCCAAATCCAAAAAACTTGCGGGTGGTAGAATGTCTCCGAGTCCAGATTTGTTACACCTTCTCGCATCGTGGTGTCCTACAAGTCAACTACAAGTGAATGAATGATTGAAATATTAGTTACAACCTGAAGAGCGTCAGCTAAAATTATCAGCTCACACCCTTGAGTTCGTCAATGCGTACCTGAGGCCACTCCATCTCGTATGGTCGACAGCACATACCGAGACTGAATCGGTTTCACGGCGTTCCATTCTATATTCTACAGCCTATAGAAATCTTTTCGGATCTGCCCATAATTCTTCAGGCAGGACAATGGTAACGAGTAAGATAAATCAGTTGTTCTGCTGCGCTATAAATCCCATCACTTTGGCACAAGCGTCCTTGAGAGCGTTGGCAAGCACATCAAAGTCCGATATCTACCAAGCGTGATGAATGACGACGATAAAGAGAATGGATGTCCGATACGAACCTCGTTCCAAATCTGCGCGCTGCATCTGACCCACCATTTCCCGTTATGTTTGTATGCCGAGCCATACGTCTGCCAATCGAGTAATAGGGTCTCGTTAAAGAGCTGGTAGACCTCTACGGTCCACTCGACCTCGCCAGGGATGGGCAGTTCCACATTGACCTATATTAGCACGCTAAACGAGTACTGCACGATGAGTTGTTTCCCACAGACCATATTACATGTGAATTCGCCATCTGGGTCCATGACGTTAGTACCGAGATGTTCTGCTAGGTGTTTGCCTCCTGCGATGGCGAGCGCGCGGGTATATTCATTGATTTTGTGTTCCCCACCCAGCCATTCTCTAAAATCAAGCGCTGTATGAGCGTCAGGAATAGGGTTCGGCGAATAGCCAACAAGCGTCTTAACCTGCATTGATACTCAGCTGCGGGACATAGTCGATTGTTCCAGTCCCTGGACCAAATTAAAACATTGGAGATGTACTATTCAAGGTAGAACTACGCACATTCAAAGAGCGTGACAAAGTCCTGAGGGCTCTTGTAATTACTGTCGTGCGGGGAGTGATAGGTGACTGGCGTGGGGATTGGCGACTTGATGAGATGCTGGTTTCTGAATACCTCGGACTGAGCAATTGGGAATGCATGGAATTGAAGAAATTGATCAGACCTCTTCGGGACATAAAGGACAGCACTTCCCCTCTTTGAATAAAACCATTTGTGACAATTCTTTGGGGAACGAAAGTATCGTGACGGTGATCCAGAAGGAGTAGAAAAGGACATACGGTAATCCAAAAGTCGGGCTGCACTTCAGACAAATTGATGTCCAACTCTTGACCTATCGAGTGAGCAGCATCCACAAGGCTTATGACTCCTGCCTTTCGACAAATCGCCACCATCTCTTTCCAAGGAAGTAAAACGCCTGGGTGAGAAGCGATGGAATCAATAACCGCGATGATCTTCCTCTCCCCTGTTACGTCTGGGATGCCGGTCAACTTTTTGATGTGCTCTTCGAAATCTTGAACTATTTTCGCGCGTTTGGTCGGAAACTGGAGATTGAATGTCGACACAGCAGGGTGAGGTGGAATGTCTGCGAGGTACTTGAGTGTTTGGGTCACGGAGCCATATGTCGTCGTCGCTGAGGAGAAAATGAGGCCTCAATGCAATATTTTAGACCAAATTGGTGGTCACCTCCAACCAAGACATCCCCCTCTTTGAAGATGATGTTATGCAGGACAGTCGCGATGCCGTGCGAGGTGTTGTTTACGATGACGCACTCGTCGGTTTCTGCCCCAATGAACTTAGCAACGCGTTCTCGGACACGGTTCAGATAGTGGATGTAAGTAATTCTCATGAACTTGTCCGGATTGGATTCGACTTCGTCAGCTAGCTCGTTGCAGAAGGCACGGACAGGAAGTGGCAGCGACCCATAGGAACCTATGTGTTGGATAGTTGGTGTCACAAACCATATAAAGTGACAGGATGCCTACATACCGTGGTTGAGATTGACGTAGTTGGGGTCAAATCCGAAGAGTGCAAGTGTGTCATGGCCAAATGCTGGCGGGGGTGTCTTGTAAAGCTCTGTGGGGCTCACGCTGTACCGCTGAGGCAAGTCTGTGGCAGTCATGCCTGCTGGAGGTCCGAAAACTCACTTCAAGTTGGAGGACCAATCTCGGTTGCCGGTCCGACGTTCCCATGTTATCTCATTGGGCACTCTTATCTCGCGTTATATCGGCAACATATATATGCTACACCATCTCCCAGGGCCGCCCTTCTCTCACTTTCATACCCATCAATGGCATCCGCCTTCTTCTATGGAATTTTGATACACCCGAAAATATTGAAGCGAGTAGTCGGACACGATGGATCAGATCTCCAAGTTAGACCAGCGCTATTGCCCGTGAGTGTACACCGCTTTCCGTCAGTCTATCTCCTGGAATCCGACCGTACCCTCCCACCGACGATCTGCAGGACTATACCAGGCACAAAGTCAATGTAGACGAGCAGTATACTGTCGTAGTGCAGCTTTCTAACTCACTCTCAATGAATTGTAGGGCGTAGATTACCCAGGTATAGTTCCCTATTCTCAAAGCCGAGCCATGTTTGGTAGGGAGCTCGAGCTCGAGGAAAGATCAGTGACTGGATCGCTGGTCGTGGGGCTTTCTGACAGAGATATACAACTGTTGGACATTTTTGAAGGAGACGTGAGTGCTAACCTATCAGCTCGAGAGCCGAAGAGATTACTTATTATCATGGCAGGAATATACGCGGGAACTGGTTCACGTCTACCCACTTGGTCCCTTGGTGGCCCTCCGAGACGATATAGAAGTAACTGGGGTGGTTCCCCCGATCCCTCCATTGAACGAGCTTGAGACTCTGTTGGAGGTGAACACTTATGTGTGGTGCCGGCCGTTATCCGAGTTGCAGTCGAAGTTGTGGGCATTCGAGGAATTCGTCGACGAGAACGCATGGAAATGGATAGGCGCTGCATCCCGAGATAACCATGACTACACAGAGGTTGACAGACGACGTGCGATGGAGGGAACCATCACTGTCCGTGCGTAGGCATAGCCAATCCTGTAGTACGACCCCAGTTGGCAACTCGGGGACCCGAACTCTCCATATATACACACGGACCTCCGTTCATGTCCACTTGGTAGTCCAAACATTTATCATACTCTGCGCCGTGACAGAACATGTCCGACGAAACACCATTGTTGCCGACGCCAGATTCGGTCCACAAGATGCGTCGACAACGCGGGGACCGTTTCAACTGCCGAAACTTGATCCGGCTACTCCTCCCTGCATCGGTCGTCGTCGCATTCCTTCTTTTCATTTTCACCGTCAGCATCGTCGACGAGACAGGTCATCGCCTTCCTTGGGAAAAGCAGCCAGGTTGGCCACCTGCCCCATCACCCATGCCCTGAAATTGGCTGATCCCTGACCTCTCAAGACATAGTCTTTCCAGATTTTTCTCACTACAAATTCCTCGAGGCCCTTTCTCATACCCATTTTCCCGAACGTACGTCACACGAATTCCATTGAAATTGAGTAGCTCATTAGTACCGTCCCAGATTCGGACGATGGCAGGCGCGTCGTCGCCATCGGAGACATCCATGGCATGAACCAATCGCTAAGGTTCGCGTTCTCGGGTCTCGCTGACCGTAAATTCCACACACTCATCTCGCCTCTGCAGTGCATTACTCGCCAAGATCTCGTACGATCCACGGATAGACACCTTAATCCACCTTGGCGACCTCGTCTCGAAGAGTAAAAAGATCTCGTCCGAGCCCGTCCTGAGCTTCATGTCGACGAACCATATTCTCGGTGTACGCGGCAATAACGACCAGAAGGTCATCGAATGGAGAGCTTGGATGGATTGGATTGAGACCCTTCCTGGCGGCAGAGAATGGCTGGAGGACATGGACTTGAAGTGGTCTCACGTCGACGGGGACGAGGACGATGCCGAACTCAATGCTTGGCTCAAGAAGTCGCACCGAGAATGGCAGGCATACGTACCCAGCGGTTGGAAACTGAAAACAAAGCATTACAAGACTGCTCGCGACATGTCTCAAGAACACTACGACTACCTTCGTTCTCTCCCTCTCATCCTCTATACACCCACGGCTCACACATACTTTGTCCACGCGGGACTACTAGCAGCCGATCCAACTCTCGAATTTACTGACCCCAAGCAACCGCTTTCCCATTTACCCACGACAGCCAACCCGGAAGAAGATAGTCTCACCCTTAGAGGTCTTCAAGAGCTGGCATTACTCCATGAAATCCCTCAGAACCAGAATCCCTGGGTATTGATGAACATGCGAAGTCTCACAAAGGACCACAAAGTGACAGATAGCAAGAAGGGCACTCCATGGTCTGACTTGTGGAACGACGTGATGAGCAGCTGTTCTGGCTTGCCTACTAGGGAGCTATCCGCCACTCTGTCCAAGCACGGTTCGACGGCGTACCCCTCTCTTGAGTGCTTCCCATCGATGGTGGTGTATGGCCATGCTGCAGCTCGAGATCTTGATGTGAAACGATGGTCAGTTGGTATTGACACGGGTTGTGTAAGTGATACCATTATGTCGTTCAACCTCTTGACGCAGGTCTCCGCCAGCCATATGGTCGCCAGTTGACTGCGGTCATTCTTGATGTAAACTCGCTGTCGCCCCAGACACATTCAAGGGCTACTGGCGCGTCATTGAAGGAGTCTTCCATCCTCTACGGAGATGGAGAGATGGCCCAAATCATTAGCGTAAAGTGCCATGAATAGTCTAGCCCTTAGTTATACATAACATATTACCACTAACTTAGCATGGATTTGGATCTGTGCATTGTGAGCTAGCAATGTGCATCGGACGCTACAATTGTGATTTGTTACTCTAGCGAGGCTACGATCGTGAGAATAGATGAATAAGACTAAGTGATACGAGTCGGATGCTCAACCTCAGACGCAGAGAAACGGTGGGGGAAAAGTCGAGCGATTGGATTATCACTGCGGCTACTTGAGTCCTATGTACTGTACTCGTATTTCAATTATTGGAGCTCTTTGCTCATCGCTTACTGAGCGTGCATCGATCATGTATCACATGTATTAGTTGAGTGACTCAACATCCTCTCCTATATTCGGCTTGCTTACATCAACAGTTACATTTACTTGGGTAGTTGACCCCTATCATAATGGTTGCTCGTTGTACTCAAGACTCCATACCGCTAATTCTGTCCCTCAGTGCCTTCGAGGGCTGTCTCCACAACAACCATGGGAAACTCTTGGGGAAGTAGATGAGAAGCACCCCAGACCACCCTTGCAACCACGTGTGGGTATGGCTTCAAATCCTCCATTCTTGTGCACGGCGCTTTGGAAGGGTCGGCAGCAAGCACGGCCACTTTGACGTTGTCCGGAGCCATCGATAGTTGGTG
>JBBPKJ010001575.1:0-10101 GCA_038089195.1 Brasilioporus rufonigricans | reverse complement strand
CAACTTATTCTTTTCTTATTCTTTTCTTCTAATCTCTGACTTGCTTTTCTTGTCTCTACTTCATTGTCTTCAATCTTGCTGACTAAACTCTTACTTTTCCATGTTTGAGTCATGGATTCTCATTAGTTAGATCTCTTTACTAATTGTTTAATTTCCATTGCATTCCATTCTGTTCCCTGCTTACCCTTAACTCAGTTCATGCACCATCCATGTACTTATATAAACTATATCTCTTTGATCATGTACTCTAGTCTAGTCTCCTCCAGAATCATATATTCCTTTCTCTAGAAGACTCCACTCTACTTTGAGTGAGCGCTCCTTGAAACCTCACAAGGTTTACCATCATCAACACCCCTTTGAACTAGACCAAAGAGAGAACCTTTGATCCTCTGAAATCATAATGGAGGCTATGTCTGTCCCTACCCAGGCTAGCCACAACAAAAGACTAGACCAATCATCTAGCAACAACTGATCTCAGTTAGTCACCATTCCACCCCGAACTCCGTCACTGAATTACCAGCTCTGGAGCATCCATTGTGACTCTACCCCACTCCAAGAAACCTCTGACTCTGAAGAACAACAAGAAAGCTCTCCCTTGACTTCTGACCAGGACATACCACTTCCATCCCCCTCTGAACAATAACTTGACCTTGACCTAGCCCACCAGCTAGCCATGTCAGCATTGATTCCCAGATCTCCCATGCCACCATCCCTGACCACAGTAGCTTGAAACCCCATATTCCAGTCACCCATTGTACTGCCAGCCATCCCAAACATGACTACCATTCACCAAACCCACTGAACTTCATCTTAGTTACCTTTTACCTTGCCATCAACAAAACCATCTATGATGATGACAATAAGAAAATCACCTTCACCCTATCTTTCATAACTCAAGGAGCAGCCCTTACTTTGGCCAACACTTTTAGATCCACTGCCATCTCTGGTGCTACCATCACCATGGGAAAATACAACAACTTTGTCACTACCTTTAAAAAGACCTTCAAACATTACAATGTAGAATCCAATGCTGTTGCATGGTTAGCCACTACCAGGATGACCTACCAGAAAGACTCTCAGGTCTTTAAACCCTCCCTTGCTGATTACATCGCCTCCTTCCAGAACCATGCCACTTTGGCTAAGCTAAGCCAACAAGACAATGTCCTCATTGAATACTTCTCTGCAGGACTACCCACCTGGCTCATGACACAAATCTTTTCCATGGACACAGCCCCCACCAAGATCACCAAGTGGTATGACAAAGCCACTCTTTTCTTTGATAAAGTGAGTGAGCTAGAGAAGTCACTCAGCAAAACAGACAACCCAGCTGCCCATTCATTCCTAGAAAAACTTTGTCCAACATCCCTGAATGCAATCCATTTGCCATGGACATTGACAATGTCACATTCCCAAAGAAACTCATCCCTGCAGAATGTGCCAAATGCCAAAAGAAGGGACACATGGCTAGAGAATGGTGAGTCAAGCTCATCCCTCCTACCAGGAAAGAACCTGCCACTGCTACCAAAATCAAAGAACTCCCTGAATTACTAGTCATTGAAGATGATGATGACGAAACTGTAGTACAGAAAGTGGAATATGTCATGAAGGATTTTTGAAACAGGAACCTTGATCGACGTGATCGTTCCCTTCTGGTACCAATGTAACAGTGATGATGAATAGGAACTCCATGAACCTCCCCATAGACATCATCATTCCAGGTACCCTGAAAACTGTCAAAACTCTCGCTCTTGGAGACTATGGAGCCAATATAAACTGCATCGATTGGCAGTTTGTTTGAAAAAACAAAATTCCAACTTGTCAACTACCAAAACCTCATGGTCAATTGAGGAACTGATGCTTGACTCTTCAACTACCTCAATGAGGGAGATATCACTGCACAGTATGAACTCCCAGAGGACTTCCTCCTACATGCCCAGCAGAAATGAATGTTAGACCAGATCCAGAAGTTTGGAAGCTAATTTGCTCCCCTAGGATTCCCATTTGTCCAGAAACTCATGACTGCCACCAAACTAGCTATGGCTGCTGAGAAAATGAAACTGAAACCAACCCTTCCACCTGAATGCACTGAATTCTCCAAAGTCTTCTTGAAAGAAGCCACAGACCACATCCCTCCTTCCAAACCCTATGACCACACCATCCAGCTAGATGAATCTTTTGTACCAAAAATCAGTAAACTCTACCCACTGACTGCTGATGAACACAAAGCCACTGAGGGATTCATTGAGGAAACCCTAGCCACTCATAAAATATGACCATCGCAGTCCCCCCAAGTGTCTCATTCTTCTTCATCAAAAGAAAGATGGTCGACTATGTCCTTCCCAAGACTATAGATACTTAATGAACACACCATCCAAGACATATACCCACTCCCACTCATCTCAGACCTCATTGACAAACTCAAAGATGTTAAAGTCTTCACCAAATTCAATATATGATGGGAATACAACAACATAAGAATCAAAGATGGAGACCAATGGAAGGCTGCCTTCCTCACCCACAGAGGATTATTTGAACCTCTCATGATGTTCTTCGGACTCTCGAACTCCCCTGCCATGTTCCAACAATTCATGAATGATTCCTTCCATGACATGATCACCAAAGGATGGCTCATCATTTACATGGACGACCACCTTATCTTCTCCCCTGATGAAGCCACTTGCACTGAAAGAACCAACCAAGTCCTTCAATGAATGCAAGGACTGGGCCTCCACCTCAAACTAGAGAAATGCTCCTTCACCACTGATGAAGTAGAATATCTTGGTCTCGTTGTCAAACCTGGGCATATCACCATGGACCCAGTCAAACTAGATGGAATTCCCAAATGGCCCATTTCTACCATTGTAAAGGAAGTACAGTCCTTCCTTGGATTCGCAAATTTTTATAGACAATTCATTCCTGACTACTCAAACATCACTTGCCCCCTCATTGACCTGACCAAGAAGAATCAAACCTGGAACTGGTCCCTGGCGTGTAACACCGCCTTCCTTGCCCTCAAGGAACAATTTCTAAAGAAGCCTATACTCCAACTCCCAGATACCTCTAAACCCTTCACCATTGCCACTGATGCCTCTGTGTTTGCCTCAGGACCCATCCTTCAAATTGATTGCAACAGAGAATGGCACCCTTGCTCCTACCTCTCTCAGTCTTTCTCTCCAGCCAAATGAAACTATGACATCTAAAATAAAGAACTCCTCACCATCCTCTGAGCCTTGAAATGGTGGTGCCAATATCTTCTCTGATCCTTGTTCCCAGTACAAGTTTTTACTAACCACAAAAACCTTACCTACTTCTGCAAACCCCAACACCTGAATTGATGACAAGCCCAATGGCTTTTTATTTCTCAGATTTTGACCTAAAACTAATCCATGTCCCTGGGAAACTCCTCTCCAGACCAGATATTCTCTCTCACCGACCAGACCTTTTCCCTTCTGACTCTGACAACTACCCTCCTTCCCCTGTCCTTGTTTGTTCAACTCATCAATTCTACTTTAAAAACCTTAATCTCCAAGCACTCCAAAAATAACCCTTTACTTTACAAGAAACTCCAAGACATCAACAAATTACCTGCTCCTCTGAAAGCACAACTATCTGACTGGCAACTCCTTGATAACATCCTCACTCACAAGGGATGTGTCTATGTACCCCATAATGACAAACTCCACTGCACCATCCTTCAACATTGCCATGATCACGAAACTGCCAGACACCCTGGCATTCTGAAAACTCATGCCCTGGTTGCCACCAAGTTCTGGTGCTCCACTCACTCCCATCCCCTCTTCCGTGACCCTACCATTCAAGCAGCTTTCCTGTGATCTCATCATGGACCTCCCCATCTCCTCTGGCTTTGATTCTCTTTTAGTCATGGTGGACCACAGCCTTACAAAGGGGGTAATTCTTTGCCCCACCAAGAAAACTGCAACTACTGAAGGAATTGCCCTTCTCTTATATCATAAAGTCTTTTCCAGATTCAGACTCTATGACAAGATCATCTCCAACCAAGGCCCACAATTTGCCTCTGCCTTCGCTAAAGCCCTTGGAAACCTCCATAACTATGACCTTGCCCTTTCCACTGCCTACCACCCTCAGACTGATGGAGTGACCAAATGAGTAAACCAGGAAGTTGAAACCTACCTTCAGATATTCTGCAGATCCAACCCAATGACCTGGTCCAAACAAATTCTGATGGCAGAATTCACTCACAATCACCATCGTCACTCTGTCACTAGCAAATCCCCATTCTTTTTCATGATGGGCTATAAACCCCAAGCCCTTCTATCTTCTCGACTTCTAATATACCCACTGCCAATACCAGAAACCTGACAAGAAATGTCATAAACCTGAAATTCTCATCTAAACTGGAAGGCCTGTTCTC
This sequence comes from Brasilioporus rufonigricans, assembly GCA_038089195.1. Taxonomy (NCBI): domain Eukaryota; kingdom Fungi; phylum Basidiomycota; class Agaricomycetes; order Boletales; family Boletaceae; genus Brasilioporus; species Brasilioporus rufonigricans. The sequence continues at coordinate 5,708 of JBBPKJ010001575.1, read as the reverse complement.
CATCACAAAAGTATTATCCCCCATCTCTTATCGACTCTGGCTACCCACCTCATGGGGAAGAATTCATCCTGTATTCCATGCTTCCTTGCTAACCTCCTTAATCCTCTGAAATCATAATGGGGGCTACATCTATCCCTACCCAGGCTAGCCATAACACTTCTTGTGGAATGTTGTATCTCTTCATGAGTACCTCCCCAGATCAAGGACTATTATAGAAACCTTGCCCAAGCACTGAAGTGCCTCAACATTACGAAGGGTAGAGTTTCCAATCTTGGGGCTAAAGGATTTATCAAGCTGGATGGCATGATTGTAGAGTCAAGACTAGTTTTCCCAAGCTCTTTGTACAAAGACCTTATCTGACCTCCCCTTCTCACTCTCCACCTTGTCTCCTATTAGAACTCCACTCCTTCAAAATACAAGGATACAGATCTATTCAAGGATGCAACACATAAGTCCTGCACCAATATTCTCACTACATATCCCAACTCTGACACCTTTGTCCAGACTTTACATCCATCTCTGCCACTAAACCCCTTCACTCACTTTTTGATCCCTGATCTCTGGTCAGACTTTGACTGGAGATCCGAGACTTAACAAAGAAATAGAGTCACTGTCAAACTTGTGATCCTTAGATATGGAAAAGGCAGAGGTGGATGTTGAGGTCAGGAGAAGGTCAGGAGTTCCAAAGGACAACTTGGACTGATAATGATGACTAGAGGTGGATGCCTGGCTAGCACAGATGATTTCTTCTTGATGTTCCTAGTATTGATGTTTGATCTGTTGGGCAAGTCCACAAAGGCCATGGATGTTGTCTGGCTTGCCCTGGCAGGACAGTTCATATTTGATGTAATCCAGAAGACTATTGTAGAAACTTCAGCAAAGTGCACCAAAGTTCCACCTGGAGACTTGGGATGCAAGGTGGTTCCATTTGACAATATATCTAGAGATATGGTCAGAAGGCCACATTGACAGTTGCTTGAGTTGGGCTTTTGTATTTGCAACTGCATCATGGACTCCAAAGTTAGATTGCAACTCAAAAATAGAAGCTTTCCAATTTCACTTCCAGAGGAGTTGGAACTCCAAAGATTCATCACTGAGCAAATCCAGCTCAAAGTGCTCCAGGACTACACCATTGTGATAGAACTAAGTAAACATTACCTTAGTCTGGTCCTTTTAGAAGGACTTTGGATTGGCCTAAATGATTAGCTTAGATTGGACAATGAACAGATGGATTTTTCTTGGATTGAGCCTGTTATAATTTATTTCTTTCCTCACACTTACTTTTCTTCTTTCACTTGACTAACCTCTACTTTCTCATATTTGAGTCATGACTTCTCATTTAACCAAAACCCTTTTTCCAGTCAGCCAATTATCTCATAAGAAGAAGTTAGACAAGAGAGGGAGTTAATATTTGTACTGAGGAATATTGTATAGGAGGTGGTCCTCAAATATAAATTGGAATAAGGTACTGAGTATGGAATGATAGAGAGTACATGTACAACAAGAATGGAGTGGACAGAGTATGGTGAAATAATGACAAAGGAAATATATGTTCATGGGTATATGCTAGCTTACTGTCTGACAACTCTAATGTGTAACTCCTGCAACTCTGGATGTTTTCTAATAGAACTTTAAAGAACCTCAAGCAACTTTGAGGGTGCTTGACATAGACTCTTAGAAGATTGAGCTAATAGTACAGAAGCTAGGGAATGAGGAAGGGAAGATGTTGAGACATCCTTCCACTTTAAAAATACTTGTCTTCTACCACAGTAGTTGACTGGACTTCTTCATTTTCCTCAATTCCTTTGTCAAAGCAGGCTTGGAGAACTTATATGATCTGTTGGGGATCTCTTCCTTTGGCTTTCAGGCTGCATACATATTGCACAAGTTCAGATGGTTGGGTGGTTTCTATTGCTTGAATTCTGGGGTTTGGAGTAGGACAAGGAGGAGGGTGTCTGGTATTGTTGTGGTTCAGGTAGTTTCCATGGTTATGGATTGAACATCCTAATTTCTTGCAAATATAGCAAAGGTAGTTGTGCAGACAGCATGCCTTTTCTACTGGATGTCCATGGTATTGTCTTTGGTGCAAGGTGGAGAGGAAAGAGGATGGAAGGTGTCCATCTCCTTTCAGAAAGTTGTTACTTATCTCAAGGTGTTCCTGCAATTTCTTGGTGTCTTCTATCCATTCTTCATAGGTTGTTGGGGGAGTCTTTTTGGAGAAGACTGGCTGGCAGAGAGGGGAGAACAATCCTTGGGTGAATTTCTGGCAGATAGTGGAGGCATCCAAGAGTTGGGCTCAGAGTACAGTGTTGGAGAAGGCTTGGACATATTCCTGGAGTTTGTAATCACCTGTAATTCATTTGTCTCACAGGTTTCTATCAACAATCTGGTGAAGGATATCAAGAGCTTGTGTTAAGCTCAGGCAATGTGCTCCAAGTAATCCTGGAATGCTGGAGCTGTTGTATTGGTTGGTCTGGAACTTGGCTTCATCTTATGTAGTGCACCTTGTGTGGATCTGGTGTTCTGATTTTGGAGGATTGGGGGTCAGATGAGAGTTACTAAGAACTCAAGTTGAAGAGATGATGAACAAGATAAGGAGAGTCAAGTTCAGTTGGGCAGAATGGAACAGAGATGGACAAGGGAGGAGAATGTCAAGGTTTTATTGATATTTACTGAGGAATATAGAACAGAAGTACAGAGTTTATATACTAAGATCAGATGCAGATTACTAAGATAGAAACAAGATCAGGTAGACATACAATGTGCAAGGGTAGAGAGATGAAACAGAAGTGACAGAGTGTCAAGATAAAACAAGAATGGAGAGATGTTAGAGTGACATAAGAATGAAGGTGTCAGAAGACAAGAGAACTGAGATGTCAAGGTGAAACATATTCAGGGAAGTAAGTAATGGAAGTCTGGAATTGGTCTGGAGTAAGGAAGACAAAACTTAGCAAGTAAAGATAGTCCAGAATTGATTAAGGTGGTCCAGAGTTGAGTCCAGAGGACTGGAGTTTGACTCAGTGGAGTTTGGTATATGACAGCTTGTCTGGCATCTCCCTTGACATTATATGGGACAAATATAAACTTGAAGTCTTTGACTACCTTGTCAAAGGTCTTGTTCTCAGCATCAATAGTTGGGTCTTGCATCATGGTATACCATTTTTCTGTGAAGTGGATGCTTTGTTCCCCATCCATTTTGTTTAAGAGGATGTAGATCATGAGGGTGTCAGAGGTGAAGATGGAGGGGTTGGCTGTGAAGTGTCCCTTCATGGCATTGGTCCACCATGATGCTTATTGGAAATCCCCAGAGAAGTTAGAGGGGAGGGTGGATTTTATCTTGATGGATTTGGGGGTGGTTGTCATGGTGACTGGAGAGGGAGTGTGAGTGGGTGACCAGAGTGTTACAGCTATTCACCTTTGTTCTTGCCTCTATCTTGTTGTCTTTCATCAGGATCATGTTTTCCCATTTGCCTTTATTTCTTTCCTTCACTTCCTTATTGCATTCTATCCTGATGAAATCATAGTTAACCCCTTTGATCAATTGACCTTTTAAAGGCCACCTCTTCTACAATGCTTCTCTTATAGTGTTGTGTATTCTGATCTCCTCATTATTGCTAAGTTTACCTTTGCTGGTTCAAGTCCAGTCTTCCTGCTTAGTCAATCCTCTTTGTCATCTTTGTCTGTGTAGTGGCAGGTCTCCATTATTCTTCATTTATCTCTTGTTTCATCTTCACTCCAATTATAGTATAAGAGCTAGGCTCTGTCATGTACTCTCTAGCTAGTTCTGTGATATTCTATCTCACTACTCAGCTCCCCTCATGTGTAAAGAACCTCTTTTGTGAGTACCTCCCAAAGTCAGGAGAATACTAGCACAGAGCACAGAAGTGTGACATCATCATTACAAAGGAACTAGCTTGTCCCTTTGATTCTTCTCTCATAAAGTAAGTCACCATTGCTGATCAACCCAACCCTTATTGAAGGATTGCTGGATACTCCTCCAATCCTGCTATCCAAACTCCCTGCTCTGCCCATGTCCAAAGAGCCCTGCAAAGACTCCTTGCCAAATCAACTCCATCACCAACTACTAAACCTCTTCCTGCCAAAGAAGAATCCCTTGCCTCAGCCATTGATGTAGATGTTCCACATGTTGCCCCTGCTGACTACCACTATCCCCAAGTATTCTTACCTGCCCCAGTCTTCCCTCCACCCTGATCCCCCTCCCCTGTTACCATAATGACAACACCTAAGTCCATCAAACTGAAGTCCACCCTTCCTGCTGATTCGGATTCTGAGAAAGCAGCATGGTGGATCAGTGCCATGAAAGGGCATTTTGATGCCAACAACTCTATCTTCACCTCCAACCCCCCAAAGATCTATACTCTTCTCAACAAGATGGGAGGAAGACCTGGTGTCCATTTTGCTGAAAAATGGTATCATATTCTACAGAATCCTGCCATCAAAAAAGAGAATAAGACCTTTGACAAGGTAGTCGAAGACTTTGAGTCCATTTTTGTCCCCTATGATGTCAAAGGGACCACTAGACAAACCCTTGTCAAGATACTCTCCAATAGACCATCATCTGAAATTCACAAGACAAAAGGATTGCAGATGACTATAAGCTCCAGGACAATGTCCAGAACTTCTCTAATGCCATTCTTTGTGCCCAACTTGAAGATTCCTCAGACATCTGCCAGAAATTTGCCAAGTGATTATACCCCTTTCTCCACTATCTCAATTTCTCCCAGAAAGACCTTTCAAATACCTATGAAAAGTGGCTCAAGGATGCCAAAAAGTTCACCAAACACCTTGAAATGGATAACAACATCCTGAAAGGAGGTGGCCATGGTTGGACAGAAGGAAGATTGACTTGGCCTTGTAAACAGCACATGCCAAAGTGATGGATTTCATTATTTGAAGTGGATAGTCTTTCAGAAAAGAAATGCATGGCATGGCATTTTGGGCATTGAATGTTCATACAGCCAAGATAGTGGGGCTGAATAGGTTCAGCATATGGTCTACCACCTATAGGAATATTATGTGGTGGTGGTGGTGGTGGTGGTGGATTATCAGGATTAGGGCCTGGTGGTGATGGTGGTGGGGATGGTAATTGGTGATGGTAGATCATTAGGATTTGGGCCTGGTGATGGTGGTGGTGGTGGTGGTGATGGTGAAGATGGACCATTTGGATTTTGATCTGGTGATGGTGATGGTGAAGATGAGGATGAAGAAGAAGAAGAGGAAGAACTTGATAAAGGAGGATCAAGATTATTGCCAGCTTGTTGTCTTTCCTGATCTTGCTCATCTTGCTCAGCTGAATCTTGACTATATTCACTAAGGACTTCTAAGAGCAATCTCTGAGGCAGTTGTCTAATTTGCTCTATTTCCACCTCCTCTTGATGATCTCTTTCCTCAATTTCCAAATGTATAGTCTGTTGTTCTAACTCCAAGTGATATTGCTGTTCCATCTTCCCTATGCTGCTGATGTTCATATTGCATTCTGATAGCATGAAGGTTTTGATGCTCCAATTGCTCATGAAGTTGCTGTTGTACTCTGACAGCATGTAAATGCTGTTGCTCTAGTTGCTGTTGCTGTATCTGCCCTATTCTCAAAGCTTCAAGCTCCTGATACTGTAACTCCTGTTACTGTTGCTGTTGTATTCTCAAATTATGGAGTATTTGATGCTCATCCTGCCTTTGTTGCTGTACCT
>JBBPKJ010001574.1:0-10103 GCA_038089195.1 Brasilioporus rufonigricans | reverse complement strand
TCGGAAATGCTCGGTTGTGCATGCAAGGAGCTGCAAATCAAAGCGGCGTTAATCGAAGGGGGGGATCATACGATCGCCACCTTCACTGCCGAAGTTGCACAGTCGAAACAGACCGCAACTGTTATTCAGGACTATGAAAAGGTTCCGAGACCTATCTGGCTCTTCCTGGGCAGCCGAACATCAGAAACGTCAGCAGCAGTACGAAGGGAAGTCTTGTTGAATAGCAAGCGCACACGCAGCCACAGCCACGACCGGCCCGAGCGATCACCGGTGCGCGCGTGAGCCAACGCGCTCCATTCCCCGCGTATCGCACACGGTATGGACATTTTGTTGGATATTTAGCTAGTACGCTATTTTGGTAGCTTACATAAGCATACCTACATCGGACAGTAGTTAGTTTACTTTGTCTTTAGTGACTTACTGAAGACAGTACAGATACCAGATAAAAATAACCAATAGGTTTCAATACATTTCATTCTATCTACTGTGTACTTACTTTTCTCTTATACCTGTGTCTTGCATACCCTGAGCTCTTTCAGCTCACGATAGTCCCTTTTAGCTAGTATTCATTTCCTTTCATATATAAGATGTTCATCTGTAGTTGAACACCTCAGTCTGTTGTACCACATGTGACTGAGGTGAGCCATTGATACCCATAGCATTACCTACTCATACTGACCTGTACATAGTGTTCTCATAGGTAAATCAATCTAGTCCATTGTGTTGAATTAGCAAGTGTGTGCACAGTCACAGCCATGACTGGCCTGACCAGTTACTGGTGCACACATGGATGGATGTGCTCCATTTCCTGTGTATCACAGACCATATGGACATTTCATTCTATCTACCATGTACTTACCTTTCATTGTATACCTGTGCTCATTGCTAATCCAGATCTCATTTAGGATCCTTTATCCCCTTTGCACAATACAATAGTGAGTTATCATATATAAGTAGAACTGTTTCGACCCAGAACACCTTAGTCCATTGTACTGCACACAACTGAGGTGAGCCATTGATATCATAGTAATACCTACTTGAACTAACCTGTGCATAAAGTTCTCATTAGGTAAATCAATTTAGTCCATTGTACTGCACATGAGTGTTTCTTATGATTCATTGTATGCCCCATACTCTTTTCCCTTTTTTCTTGACACTCCTCATCAGACCCATTGCTCTCCTCATCACTCCTGACTGGAGAACCCTTGAAACCCTTACTAGAACTCCAGTTATGCCTTGTCGACACTCTCTCCTTATCGCTCCTCATAGACTCCCCTCTGATCTCCTCATCAATACCCTCTCCTCATTGTTCCTTGATCATGTATAAAATCATTACCTCTCTGTCCCTCATCGGAACCACCAGTCAACATCTCCTTGTCTAGCTCATTTGGATGACCAGTCACTTACCACACTCCCCACCCTTAATTCTCCAAAGTACCCTTTACCTTCAATACCTTTACTTGGCTAACCCTTAACTTCACCAGTTAGACCAACCTTTTACAAAACCTAGATTCCTTGTTTGTCATCGGCTCTCCAATGACTCACTCTGAACCTTGTTTCCTTGATTCCCATTTCCTTGTTCATCCTCCTGACTCACTCTGATTCCTCTTCTATCTATGACTCATTACCCTTGATTTGTCCCTGCTTCTTGATATCCATTTCCTTTCTCCTTGACTCATTGATTCATAGATCTCTTCATATTCTCTTTGACTCATTGTCTCTTTGTCACTTATTCTCATTGATGCATCATCTCTTTGTCACTATCACTTATCTCTGACTCATTCCCCTATTCTTAGTTCTTCTTGCTCTCCTTTGACTCATTCCTCTTAGTCATTCATCTTCCATGCCTACCCTTAACATGGTCTGTGCACATTCCCTGTAGCTATATAAACCATAGCTCCATACCCTGTAACCTTAACCTAGATCTTCCTCTTTGCTTGTATGGTCTCTCTCAGACCCTTAGAACCCTGCTTCTCTTAGTCCTCCTTCCACTACTAAGTGAATGTCTAATCTTTACTACAAACTCATAGAACCTTGACTCAGTCCTTGACCCCATGCCTCTAGATTCCCTGATCACTAGGAGGGCTATCTATGAGGGCTACTCCTGACTGCAGAATGGTCAGGTGTAATAGTGTTCTCATAGTCACACTGGAAGCCAACTGTGGCTAATGGTGGGAACACTGAGGAATTGGGCAGAACAGAACTGGACCATGATCTCTGTGGACAACTATGAGGTATGAAGACAAGGAGTGACTATGCTACATCTACATGGTGCAGTGGGATATATACTATGGTGCATGTGATGTGTATGCCAATGGGCTTACACCCTCCCAACCTCTAAAGAAAGGCAAAGTACCAAGAGAACAAAAAATGGAGAGTCAAAGAACAAGAGTCCACATCCATGTCTACACAAACAAATGCACAAACAAGGGTTCAATTAAGAACCACAGGTGTACAAAAGTGGAGGACCATGATGAACAAACATTGTCAACGACAGAAAAATCAAATGGTCCTCATAAATGTCTGCCCAAACAAATGCACTAACAAGGGTGCAATTAAGGACCATGGGTGTATGAAAGTGGAGGACCATGACAAACAAACACAGTTATTTGCAGCCTAAAAATAACAATTAAAATAAAACAAGGACTGAAAAGAAATCATCATTATTGCTATGAGTATTGGACCAGGGTTCATAGCCAGAGGGAGGCATGACAACCATGACAATTTCATCATCAGGATCTTGAATTCAAGTGGACCAAGAAGACAAAGTTGTAGTAATGATAGCAACCTTCTCAGTTGTGCCATGCCAAGCACATATGTTGTAAGGGGGGATAGCACAGTTGGGATCTCCAGGGCACTTGCATGAATAGTGTTCTGTCCAACCAGGGTCTTTCAGAGTGAGACAGCAATGATAGCAACCACCAGTAATACAGAGCCTCTCATGTTCCACATACAAAAGATCAGCAAGCAGATATTCAAGAGGATCTACAGGGGACAACACAACCTTTAAGGTCTGAGTTGCATCTAAGGCCTGTTTAGTAGACAAGGCAGAACCAGGGATGCCATGAACCACCACATGACCTTCAGCAACAAGGCTGGCCCAAGTCATAGACATGAGATTAATAAGAGCATTGACTTTGATGCTTTCATATGCAAGTGAAGGCAGCACTTGTACCCAAAGCTGGAGTACTGAGTTTGAGAAGAGCAGTAGGTGGTTCTTGAAAATGCTATTGGTGATGGTGTAACCAATGCCTGCTATAGCCAGTGCATTCCTTGCAGCTTGTAGCTGTATAATGAAGTCATGAAACTCTAAATTTCCTTGTGAAATTGCATAGAACTTGGTGAGTGCATCCAGTCACCAACCAGCAGGAATGAAATGGTCCTTAAAACAAGCAACAAACAAGTCCCAGGAGGGCAACAACTTTAGTGTATCACAATTCTCACTCCACCAGTTGCAGGTTGAGGTTTCTTCAAGCTTCATGCCAGCAAGCACAATGTGGAGCTGTGGGGTCATCACTGATACATCATTCCAAGCTGACCACATGAAAAATGCATTGTCACAATGTCCAAGCCAAGCATTGATCACACTAGGTTCAAGCAGTCCCAAAAAAGTGGGTATTTTGAGTTTTAACACTTTATTGGCTTGTTGTGGATGTGTCAAAGCACCAGATCTGTTGGCAGCAGAGGATGATGGACCAGCTTGAGGAGCAGTGTTTTCATAAGAAAGGCTATGGAGACACTTGGGAATCTTGGAATTAGAGCATAGTAGGCATGAGAAGGCCAGCAGGTTTGAATCCAGCATGAGACAATGTAGGGCAAGAGTTAAGATGATACAATAATGCAATGATAGATGTTATGGTTGTCTGTCTACACTGTTATTTATTCCTTCTAACCTTCCAATTCAATCACCTCATTCCATTTCCTAATCGAAGCTTCTTTTCCTTTCTCCTTATCCTGTACTCCAATGACATCCTCATCATACCTCTTTTCTGATTGTGCCTCAACTCAGACCTCCCTCCTACAACATTTCTACTTATAATGTTGTGTGTTCCTTCTTTTCATGACTAAGCCTTTTATTTGCTAGTTCAAGTCCAGTGTTCTTGCTTAGCTCATTGCTTACTTCAGACTAGTCTGTGCAGTGATGACATGTCCCCTTCTTCCTTGTCATTCTATACAATTCCATGCCAGCCCTAAACTTCTGTACAATGTATATAAACTAGCTAAAGCCTTCATGTATCTTTAGCTAGTTCTATGCAATCTTGTGCACTACTTTGCTCCTCCACCTACATGTCCCCTAAGTTTGCCTTCTCATTGGTCATTGTATCTCTTCATGAGTACCTCCCAGTGTCAAGGAAGTATTGTCTAGAGCATCATCTGTGCCAACCACATTACAATAGGGGTTGGAGTTCAAAAAAAAAGTGGAAGCCTGCCATGGCTAATGGTAGGAACACTGAGAGATCAGGCAGAACAGAACAGAACCATGATCCCTGTGGATGACTATGAGGTACAAAGACAAGGGATCACTATGCTACATCTATGTGGTGCAGTGGGATATATACTGTGGCGCACATGATGTGTATGCCAATGGGCTTACACACATGCTCCTATTTGATCAAGTGCACATTTCCTTCAGGTTATGAGCCCTGCTTGCACTGCAAATTGACTACAGACTCACTGTATCTTGCCACCATGTCCACTGCCATCCCTTTTACCACTGATACCTTGCCAAGTGTTACAGTTATTCACCTTCATTTTGGTCTTTTCCTTATCATCTTTCACTATGAACACTTATTTTCCTTTGCCTATGATTCCTTCTTCTACTTCCTCATCATCTTCTTCCCTGATGACATTATGGTCTATTCCTTCAACTGATTGTCTTAAGGACTATCCATCCTACAATGTTTCTCTTACAACATTGCATGTTCTGATCTTTCCATTGTTGCTAAGCCTCTATCTTGCAGGTTCAATTCCTGTGTTCTCACTTAGTCAATTTCTCTTACTTTGTGGTCCATGTGATGGCAGCACCTCTGTTATTCCTAAACCTTCCATATGATTCCATTCTTGCCCTGAAGTTCTATCCATGTATATAGTCCAGCTAAAGATCCCCTTGTATCTTTAGCTAGTTCTATGTTTATCCAATGCACTACTTTGCTCACCCCTGTGTGATATCTGCCTGCCCTCTGCTCTCTAGATGTTGTGTCTCTTTGTGAGTACCTCCTAGAGTCCAGAAAGTGTTGTCTTGAGCATAAGAAGCACTCTCAACATTACAAAAGAACTAGCTCATCCCTCTGACTCTCTCACTGAAGAGTAAGCTACCATTGCTGACCAACCCAATCATCATCAAAGGATTGCTGGATCCTCTTCCAGTCCTGCTGCCCCATCGCCACACTCTACCTATGCCCAAAGAAGCTTGCAAAGACTCCTTGCCAGTCATACCCAGTCACCTGACAACAAGTCAGAAGACTCTGATATTGAATTGCCTGACACCCCACCCTTGTTATCCACAACCTAGGAGTCAACTTTACTCCAATCACACCACCATCTCACTCACCCTCCCATATTGCCATGACCACCACTCCCAAACCCATCGAGTTGAAGTCTACCCTCTCTGCTGACTTCACTGGAGACTCCCAGAAAGCAGCATGGTGGATCAGTGCTATGAAAGGACACTTTGATTCCAACAGTACCATCTTCACCTCCAATGCCCCCAAGATCTACACCCTCTTGAACAAGATGGATGGAGGACCAGGTGTCCACTTCACTGAAAAATGATACAGCATTTTACAGAACCCTGCCACTAAGAAAGAAGACAAAACCTTTGATAAGGTTGTCACCAACTTTGAGTCAATCTTTGTCCCATATGACACAAAAAGGACCACCAGAGAAGCCCTTGATATGCTCTGCCAGAATGTTGTTCAAAACTCTCAAAACTCCAGAATCATAGACAATTACAAGCTCCAAGATTCTGTTGCCTGATCTATTCCCAGTCAACCCTTTCTAATACCTACAAGAAATGGATCACAGATGCAAAGAAATTCTCTGAATATCTCAAGATGGATAACAACATCTTGAAAGAAGGAAGTCATTCCTTCTTCCCCACTTCCTCTCCTTGCCCCAGGGACCCCAATGCCATGGATATTGATGCCCTCAATCTCTCTCCTGTGGAGAAAGCTCAATTACCTCTGTTTTATCTGCAAAAGGCCCAATTGCCCTACTTGCAATCATCATGACTTCCCCAACAAATCCTGTGAGAAATGATCCTCCCCAACTCCTTCCTCCTCTTGTATCCTGGCTATAGAAGCTGCCAAACCCTCCAAATTGGCCCAGTATGTACACAGCATTAAAGCCAAGGGAAAAAACCCCCAATAGATCCTGTGAGTCCTCCATGCCTGCTTCAATGAAGCTGAGGAAGGAGAAGATGAGGAAGCCTAGTTGACTACTGTCATTGAGGATGAGGATTTTTGAAAAGGAAGGATGCTTTGACATCTCCCCTTCCTCAGTTTCTAGCTCCTATACAATTAGCCCAACCATCTGAAAAGACAATATGAATTTGTTTATCCCTTTCTCATGGAGCAAAAACCATCAACACCTCTGCCTTGATTGACTGTGGAGTCACTGGAAATTTCATTGACTCTTCCCTTGTCCATTGATTATCTTTGCCTACCCACTCTCCTCCTTGACCTATCAAAGCATACAATGTAGATGGAACTGAAAACTGACTAGAATCCATGTAATCCTAGGAATGCCATGGCTTTGATCCAGGAATTCCCAAATTGACTAGAATACTGGAACCCTTTTCCTCCCTGAACCCTCTTGCCCTAAACAACAACCCTTTGACTCCATCCCCACCAGATACCTGATGTGCTGGCTAGGAATAGACCCCAATAAGAAAATCAACTCTAGACTATGAAAGTGAGAGGCTTGGCTAAAGGGAGAATATATTTGTAAGACCACCCTCTCCACTGAAATTGCTTGCTAGCCAAACTCAAGCAAGACAACAAACCCTTCCTCCCACCTTTTCCTCTTTCACAGGTGTCTTTGCTGAGAAGACCCATGATCTCCTCCCTCCACCTTGCCCCTTTGACCATGCCATAGAATTGAAAACCTCCTTCTCCCCTTGAGTTGCCAAAACCTACCCACTGAACCCTCAAAAACAGGAGGCCTGTAAAACATTCATCAAAGAACACTTGAAGACCAGATGGATAGTTCCCTCCAAGTCCCCTCAGGCCTCCCCTTTCTTTTTCATTCCAAAGATGGATGGATTCCTCCAACCTTGCCAGGACTACTGATACCTAAATGAACACACTATCAAGAACACATAACCCCTTCCTCTAATCTCTGATCTTGTGGATAAGCTGAAGAACTCGACCCTATTCACCAAGTTTGACATACAATGGGGCTACAATAACATTCGCATACACCCTGAAGACACCTGGAAGGCAGCATTCATCACTCCCCTGGGTTTATTCAACATTATGTTCTTTGGACTCTGTAATTCCCCTGCCACTTTTCAAGCATTCATGAACCATTCTTTCCAAGATTTCATTGCCAAAGGATGGTTGGTAATCTACATGGACAATATCCTCATCCATTTCACTGACCTTCCCACCCATCACACCAGAACTAAACACATCCTAGAATGGATGCATGACCTCCATCTCTCCTTCAAACTCTTTAAATGCACCTTTGACATTCCTGAAGTAGAATACCTTGGCATGGTTGTTGGAAGTGGATCAGCAAAGATGGACCCAGTCAAACTTTCTGCCATTATGAAATGGAATCCACCATCCAATGTTAAAGGTGTTCATTCTTTTATTGGCTTTTGTAACTTCTATTGCAAGTTCATTCCCAACTTCTCCAATATTGCTGCACCTCTCCATCTCCTCACCCAGACAAAACAACCCTGGGTATGGGGGATTGACCAAGAGTCTGCCTTCCAATGCCTCCAGTCTATATTTACTGCTGCCCCTGTTCTCACCCTTCACTGTCATGTTAGATGCCTCCATTACTGCAGTGGGTGCTGTACTCATGCAGCCAGATGCCAATGGTGACCTCCACCCCTGTGCCTACTTCTCCAAGACATTGGGTTCAGCTGAATGAAACTATAACATCTATGACTGAGAACCCCTCACCACCATCCTAGCCCTTGAGGAGTGGCAACACTACTTGCAAGGAACTGGTCATCCTGTCACCATAATCACTAACCATAAAAACCTGTTATACATGCAAGCCCTCCAGAAACTATCTTGCCATCAAGCCAGATGGAGTATCTTCCTACAAGACTTCAATATCATCTAGGACATCACCCCTGTTTCCAAAATGGCCCCTGCCAATGCCCTCTCCAGAAAAGACAAAGTTGACACATCCCTAGATAACATTGAATCTTCTATTATCCCAGAACACACCATCATTTGTGCCCTTGACCTCTCCCTTCAATCAAAGCTGGCCTGCTCCTCTTCCTCTGACTCTCTGGTCAATTATGCCCTCAATGCTTCCCAAACCTCCACCCCCCTCTTCTGCAACTCTTCCCCCTCTGACTGGCTATACAATGGTCAAAACCTATATTTCAAGAACTGTTTATATGTCTCCAATGCTGCCTGACATGACCTTGTCTCCTTCCTCCATTCCTCTCCAGCCAGAGGCCATGAGGGCATTTTCTGCACTCAACAACAACTGCAACAAGACTATTGGTGGCCTGGCATGAGCATCTATATATGCCACTTCATCTCTGGTTGTGCCACATGCCAAGCAAACAAAGTAAACACACATCCCATTGTCCCCCCACTGTCCCCTCTTCCCTCCTCTGCTGTTCACCCTTTCCAACAGATTTCTATTGACCTTATTTCTGGCCTTCCCCCCATCCACTTCCTGGACTCTGTACTGGTCATGGTCAACCATGGCCTTATTAAGGGGATAATTTTCCTTCCTTGCTAAAAAACCATTGATGCAGCTGGAATAGCAGATCTCTTCTTCCACCATGTCTTCCCACAGTTTAACCTCCATGATGTCTGTATCTCTGATAGAGACCCCAAGTTCGCTTTTGCCTTTGCCAAAGAACTCACTTGCCTTCTCTCCTACAACATAAAACTCTCTTCACCCTACCACCCTCAGACTGATGAAGAAACTGAACAAGTTAACCAAGAACTCAAAACCTATCTCCATATCTTCTGCAAAGGACAACCCAATCAATGGACAGATCTCCTACCCCTAGCAGAATTCTCTCATAACTCTGCCACCAACTCCTCAATCCATCAAACTCCATTCCACCTCATGATGGGATACCAACCATGTGCATACCCTCCTCTTGGTAAAATGTTTCTCCCTGCCTTGAAAATCCATCTATCCACCATCACTAAAGCTCACAATGAAGCCCCTGCTGCACATCAGAAAACTCAACAACTAATAAAGGAATGCATTTCTTCCACCTTCCACCCTTGGAAAGTTGGAGATAAAGTGTAGTTGGAAGCAATGTTATGACTATCTGAGGATAGGTGTAGTCTCAAAGATCTGGTTCAATGATTTCCACTAATGAACTAGCAGAGGTTCTAGTACTTGGTCTAGACAAGTACAGGTGAAAAGGGTTCAAAGGGTTCAGTGGTAGCTTTGACTCAAAAGTGGAGAGGAGTTTTATTGATTCAAAAGGAAAGCTCAAGGTAATCTAGTGCTAATATTATAGGATATGTAACTATAGTATGTTGGAATATCTCCAAGAGGATCCTAAGAGCTACTAATAGGCTAGTGACTAGTGTAACTATTAGTATGAAAGAAACAGTTGTCCATGCAAGTGAAGCAGGAGTAGTCAATTGGTGGTCAAATGGAACACTAGTAGTTATCCATGCAAGCAAAGCATGACTAATCAACCATGAAGCAAAAGAAGGTGGTACTTAGCCTTAGTGTCACATACCAGATTCACTGAGCCAAACTCTGGTCCTCCGGACTTAACTTCGAACTATCTTATTCACCTCCAGACTTTCTTTACTTGTTAAGTCTTGTTTTCCTTACTCCGGACCAACTCCGGACTTCCGTTACTTATCTCTTTGAGATGTTTCACCTTGACACCTCAGTTCCTCTTTCTTCCTGACACCTCTGTTCCTACATCACTT
>JBBPKJ010001573.1:0-10113 GCA_038089195.1 Brasilioporus rufonigricans | reverse complement strand
GGTTATGAAATACCCCTTCATGGCCCCCAGCAGCAAAGGAGTGGAGGGAAGAGACGAGGTCATGTTGGGCAGTATCGGGAATATAAAGGCGATTTTTGAAGTAAAGGTTCTGGCCATCATAGAGCCAGTCAGAGGGGAGAGAGTGTCGGAACAGGGGTGTGTTATCTTTGATAGCGTCAAGGGCTCGTTTGACGAGGGGGTTGGAAGTGGAGGAGCAGGTCAGTTTGGACTGGAGGGACGTATCGAGGGCACGGATAACCACATGGTCGGGGAGGATTGCTATCTCAGTGTTATCAAAGGAGGTGTCTACATTGTCCTTCCGGGATAAGGCGTCTGCTGGGGCCATCTTGGAACCTGGGGTAACGTCCCAGACAATGTCAAAGTCCTGTAAGAAGATACTCCATCGTGCCTGTCGACATGAGAGCTTCTGGGGGGCTCGCATGTAGGATAGATTTTTGTGGTCAGTGAGAATGGTAACTGGATGACCAGTACCTCGGAGGTAGTGTCGCCATTCATCCAAGGCAAGGATAGTGGCAAGAAGCTCTCGGTCGTAGATATCGTAATTTCGTTCTGCAGAGCCTAAAGTCTTGGAGAAGTACGCACAGGGGTGGAGGTCGCCATTGGCGTCCGGCTGCATTAATACAGCACCCACCGCTGTAAATGAAGCATCTGACATGAGGGTAAACGGTTTTGAGACATCAGGGAGTAGAAGGACAGGGGCGGCAGTGAAGATATTCTGGAGGGATTGGAAGGCGGATTCTTGGTCTGGGCCCCAAAGCCAAGGTTGTTTGGCAGTAGTCAGGAGATGGAGGGAGGCTGCGATGTTGGAGAAGTTGGGGATGAACGTGCGATAGAAATTGCAAAAACCTATAAAGGAACGAACTCCTTTTATGTTCGAGGGGGGGTTCCATTTCGTTATGGCGGAGAGTTTGACAGGGTCCATTTTGGCATTGCCGCTGCCAACTATCATCCCTAAGTATTCTACTTCGGGGATGTCGAAGGTACACTTGGAGAGTTTTAGGGAAAGATGGAAATCACAGAGACGTTCTAGGACTTTCTTGGTATGGTCATGATGGGTAGTGAGATCAGAAGAATGGATCAGGATGTCGTCCATATAGATCACTAGCCATCCTTCGGCTATAAGGTCATGGAAGGAGTGGTTCATGAAGGCTTGAAAGGTTGCTGGGGAGTTGCAAAGTCCAAAGAACATGACAGTGGGTTCGAACAGTCCGAGGGGGGTGATGAAGGCTGCCTTCCAGGTGTCTTCGGGGCAGATACAGATGTTGTTGTAGCCCCATCGGACATCAAACTTAGTGAAGAGGGTCGAGTCTTTCAGTTTATCGACTAGGTCGGAGATGAGGGGTAAGGGGTACGCGTTTTTGACTGTATGCTCATTTAGGTAACGATAGTTCTGGCAGGGGCGAAGGGAGCCATCCTTCTTTGGGACAAAGAAGAAGGGAGATGCTTGAGGGGACTTGGAGGGTACGATACGACTGGTCTTAAGATGTTCTTCGACAAACATCTTACAGGCTTCCTGTTCTTGGGGGTTAAGAGGGTAGGTTTTGGCGACTTGAGGGGCAAAGGAGTTCTTCAATTTGATGGCATGGTCAAAGGGGCGTGGAGGTGGGAGAAGGTCATGGGTCTTTTCTGTGAAAACGTCTGCGAAAGAAGAGAAGACAGCTGGGAGGGGCTTCTGGTCTGTCTTGGCTTGACTAGCGATTTCAGTAGAAAGAGTTGTTTTACAGATGGATTCTCTGGTTAGCCATGTCTCTCTCTTCTTCAATCTAGAAGTGATCTTCTTATCTGGGTCGGCCCCTAGCCATCACATTAAGTACCTGGTGGGGGTGGTGTCGAACGTCTTTCAGCTTGGGCGAGCGGGATCAGGGAGGGAGAGCGTTCCTGAAGTCCAGTCAATTCTGGGGTTGTGAGAGCACAGCCAGGGCATCCCTAGGATTACCTGGGAACGTCCACAGTTTACTATCATCAAATCGATTGTCTCTTTATGGTTGGGGAAAGCTAGGTGAATGGATGCTTTGGCTTTGATGGATCCAGATTGGTTCCTGGTTCCATCTACATTGTATGCGGCGATTGGATTAGGGAGAGGTCAAGTTGGCAAGGACAGTCGTTGAATAAGGGTTTGGTCAATGAAATTTCCGGTGGCCCCACAGTCAATCAGGGTGCTGGTATCGATGGTTTTTGCTCCATGGGAGATAGTCAAACGGACTCGAATCGTATTCCCGGATGGTTCGGCTAAAAGTACAGGAGCTATGACATGAGGAAGGGGAGATGTCAAGACTTCCTTCCTACTTAAAAATCCTCATCAGCTAAGACGGTGGTCCTGAGTTCTTCAGCAGGTTCCTCTTCTCCTTTGTCGAAGCAGGCATGGAGGACCTGCAAAATCTGTTGGGGATCCTTTCCCTTGGCCTTTAGGTTGCGCACATACTGTGCGAGTTCTGAGGGTTGGGTGGTCTCAACAGTTCGGATCCTGGAGGAGGATGGGACAGGGGGAGGGCGTCTTCCTCGAGATTGGCTTTGGTTGGGGTGGTTGCGAGTGGAACAGCCTGCTTTCTTGCAGATAAAGCAGAGGCGGTCACATAGGCAGCGTGCCTTTTCTATGGGAGACAGGTTGAGAGCGTCTATGTCCATGGCATTGGGGTCTCTGGTACGGGTGGGAGTGCGGAAGGAGACAGAACGGTCGTTTCCTTTCTGGAAGTTGTTGTCCATTTCAAGGTGTTTGGTGAATTTCTTCATGTCCTTGACCCATTTATCGTAAGAGTCAGGAAGGGTCATTTGGGAGAAGATGAGACGGCGAAGAGGGGGGTATAGTCCTCTGGCGAACTTTAGGCAAATGGTTTCTTTGTCTTCGAGGTGGGCGCGAAGAACTGCTGTGGAAAAGCCCTGGACGTAGTCCTGGAGTTTATAATCATCAATGATCCAAGGGTCTTTCTCGTTTCGGACCACTTCTTGTCGAAGTGTGTTGAGGGTTTGTCTGGCTGTTCCCTCGACGTCATAAGGGACAAAGATGGAGCTGAAGTCTTCGACTACTTTGTTGAAGGTTTTGTCTTCTTTTCTAGTGGCAGGGTCTTGCATCAGGTGGTACCATTTTTCGGCAAAGTGGACGCCAGCTCCTCCCCCCATCTTGTTGAGGAGGGTATAAATCTTCGGGGGGTCCGAGGAGAAGATGGTGTCGTTGGCAGCGAAGTGGCCTTTCATGGCGCTGATCCACCATTCTGCCTTCTCGGGTTCACCAGAGAAGTTGGCAGGGAGGGTGGATTTTAACTCGATGGGTTTTGGGGTGGTAGTCATGGCAACTGGGGAGGATGGGCGACTTTGGGGGGTGACTGCAATGGGGGAAAAGATTCCTGGGTTATGGACAACAGTGGTGGACAATGGTTGGGCGTCAGGGAGATCTTCAATCTCAATATCAGAGTCTTCCTCGGCGGGAAGAGGTTCGGCAGATGGAGCAGGCGATCGACTGGCAAGGAGGGTTCTCAGGGCCCTAGAGGCGTGGACAGGGCAAGGGGTGGGAGAGGGATTGGAGGAGGATCCAGCAATCCTTCGTCTGGGGTTGGGTTGGTCAGCTATGGTGACTTACTTTGCAAGGGAAGAGTCAGAGGGACGAGCTAGTTCTTTTGTAACGTTGAGAGCACTTCTTTGCTCGAGACTAATCTTCTTGGATGCCAGGAGGTACTCACGAAGAGACACAATGTCTGGAGAGCAAGGTTTGGAACGAGGATCACACTGAGTGAGCAAAGTAGTGTGCTGAATTGCGTAGAACTAGCTAGAGTACATGGAGGGGATTTCTAGGTTCTTATACTATACAACTTATTGCGGACATTCAAGAAAGACAAACAAGAGCCAACCACTGCATGGACCATGTAATCGAAAGAGGTCAATCAAGCCGGAACGTTGGACTCGAACCAACAAAAGTAAGGCTTGGTGACTATGAAGAGATCAGAGCACGCAACGTATGAGAGAACGTTGTAGAAGGATTAGTCCAAGAGTAAGACAATCAGAAGAGAGGAGTTAAAAGAACATTGTCTGCATAGAATATAACCAGGAAGGAGTCATAAGTGGTATAGGTGAAAGGGAAAGCGTGGTTATGACAGTATGAGATGATGAAGGTATTGTGATAGACGGGGAAAATTGTAACAACTATCGCTGTATATGGACACGGCATAGTAATCTTAACTGGACAGATTGGAGATTACACTAGGCAAATTCATTTAGCCAACACACTGTACATACTCAAAGCATGTGAGAACTTAGTCTCACTTGGGCAAATTGCTTGTGTTGGTGGACAAATGATCTATACCAATAAAACTATAGAAATATATGATAAAAACAGTACTATAATGGCAACTGGTACTATGAAAAATAACTTGTATTACCTTAATGTGCATACCATGATGGACAAAGTCAACATTGCCATAAAAGTCAAAACTGCTTACACATGGGACAAGTGGCACTGCCATCTCAGACATATTGGGATAAGTGGATTAAAAAGACTCCATGCAAAAAATTTCATAAATGGCATGTCTATAGCCAATGGTCCATTTAGTGAATGTGACACATGTATCCAAGTGAAACAAACATGTGAGTCATTATCAAAAACAGCCAAGTGACAACATTATATGCCTGGCAAACTCACGCATACTGATATGTGGAAACCAGCCTGGACTTCATCATTACACAGGTACTAGTACTACATATCTTTTGTAGATGATATGAACAGACATGTAGTACTATACTACATGAAAACTAAAGATGAAGCACCAGAAAAGGTGAAACAGTACCTGGCACATATCAAACAGCAATATCAAAAGGTACCCAAAGCAATCCACACTAATAATGGACATGAATATGTCAATCATGATTTGGTTATGTGATGCCATAATAAAGGTATCGAGCTACAAACTACTGCCCTGCATACTCCAGAACAAAATTGGATTGCAGAATGTTGGAATAGAATGGTAGTTGAATTAGCTCAAGCAATGATGATTGCCCACAAATTACTGTTTGAACTGTGGCCCAAAGCCATGAAACATGCTATCTATATTCGTAACCAAGTATTTACCCAATCCATACCTAATATGACATCTTTCCAAAAATGGATGGAAAATAAGCCAGAAATCTCACACATACAAGAATTTGGACAAGATGTTTGGATTCTTAACAAGGAGTTGAATTCCTCAAAGCTTGAACCAAGAGCCAATAAACATACTTTCATAGGATACTTAGAGGGTCCAAAAGCCATCAAGTACTATGATACACACAAGTGAATGATTAAAGTTTTGTGTAATTATTGCTTCCTACTCATACATTCCCATGATGTCTCCAATACTCCACCAGGACAGCAATCTGAGGGAGAGGAGTGAGATAATCGAGATTCTGATGCACACAGATTGATTTCTGTTGATAAGGATAGGCAAATAAAGCAAAAGTGTGATGATATGGAATCAAATAACAGAAGGGTGCGACCAAAAATCACTACTGAGTCTACTACAGATGAAACAACTACCAAGTTATCTAATTTGGAACTGGTATCAGATGATGATAATGATTGTAACATTGAAGAGCACTTCAATGCTTGAGACTATATTCCTTGGACTTTGGGAGGTACTCATGAAGAGACACAATGTCTGAAGAGTAAGACAACAATGGAAATCACTCAGAGAGAGCAAAGTAGTATGCTGAATTGCATAGAACTAGCTAAGAGATACATGTGGCGATAGAGCTAGTTAATATAGTACAATAAAAGTGGAGATGGAATAGGGAGTAAATAAAGGTAAATGAGGGCCTGCCAGCACTCAGACCAAGACAACAACAACAAAGAGTATTAGCTAAGCAAGAAGACCAGAATTGAACCGGCAAGAGTAAGGGCTTAGCTATAGTTATTGGTGAGGAGATCAGAATATGCAACATTGTAAGAGAAGTGTTGTAGAAGTGGTTAGTCCAAGATGGAGAGTCATTCAAGGGGATAAACCATCACATTGTCAGGAAAGAAGGCAACAAGAAAGAGAGAATAAGACTTGTGAGGAAAAGGAGTTATATGGGTGAATTGGAAGATGATGAGGAAGAGTCCAGAATGAAGGTAGTTTACTGTAACATTACCCCCTTTGTAGACTTGGAACCCTGAGCCAAGTTCATTAAGTTCTGTCCAGGCCATCTGCATCGCCATTTGAGACCACATCATTGTCATTACCATCTCTGCTGTGGCAATTGTCAGCAATGTGCCCAAGGTCATCATAGACTGAGCATTTGTGATGGGGGCAGTAATGATCTCCATGTCTCCAGTGAAGGCAAGCCTTGCATTGTTTGTGGATACAGGAGTGGGGGAGATGTCCAGGGGCAGGGCAGCAACAATAGGGGTATTTAAATTGAAGGCAGTCACATTTCCAGTGTCCTGATTGTCCATAGTGGTAACAATCACCAATGGGTCTGTGGAGGGAACCAGGAGAGATATGGAATGGAGGGAGGGTAGGTAGATGGGAGGAGAGGACTGCACCATGTTGGGTCAGCTAGTAGAGGGTCCAAAAGGAAGGGTCCTCTGGTGATGGAGCATTGGAAGGGAGAAGACAAGTCCATTCATCATCTTCCAATGGCAGAGTATGGAGGTGGGTGGCAAGTGGAATGGGGGAGGGATTCTGGTGGGCAAGCATGGCATCAGCCTCTTCCAGGGTCACCTTAGGAGGGGGGTGTGGCAGGGATTGGATGCCTCATTCGAGGTAATGATCTTTTTCTGAGTCAGAAAGAAAGAGGAAAATGGGGCAGAAGGTGTTATAAAGTTCTATAGGATTTAAAGTGGAAACATATTGACCAAAACCTAAAGAATCAAGGTGGTCAAGTGTAGCAGTAGGTGCTGTGGCTAAAGCTAATGTGGAGAAGATAATGAAGTCATGGAGTAGGTTGGCTGGTTGGAGGTGATGGTGAAGGTTTAGTAGACTGTGAGAATGATGGAACAAGCATACAGCAGAATGAAGTAAAGGATTTGATTGGTAAAAAGGGAGACATTCTATCTGGAGCAGGATTTGGGGTTTTGTAAGGATGAACGCATATAGAGTATGGTGTTGGAGGAGTGGAAGGAGTTGGGATTGAACTTGATGGAGTGTGAAGAGTGGGAGGGCTTCCATGGTGGGCAAGGTGGATATGTTAAGTGAAAAGTCAATGGAGGACAGACTGTGAAGCAATGCTGGAAACAGTGGCGAGAAGGACAGAGACAAGGATTATGAAGGCAGCAATGAGGGAGACCATAAGGATCCAAAGGGGAAGAGTGAGGTGATTCATTGGAGGTGCCTGGTTACCTTGTATTCTTTAAGTAGTTCAGTGGCATATCCAAGATTCATTTCCAGTTCCCAGGTATTTTCAGATGTGGCATAGCCCTTCCATTTGATAAGGTATTTTCGTCATGTTCCTGTTCCTCGATGGGCAATGATAGCTTTGACTTTGTATTGTTCTTTGTTATTGATGATGTCAGGAGGAGGAGGAGATGAGAATGGACCATGTTCAAGGATAGTTCAGTAGGAGGAGAGTTTGGATGCATGGAATACATTATGGATCTTCCAGGTGGAAGGAAGTTTGAGATAGTATGCAAGGTTGGATAGGGTTTGGGTGATTTTGAATGGACCTATTCTTTTCAGGGCTAATTTTCTAGAGGGGTAAGGAATGCAGAGATTGGTGATTTCCAACCAGACCTTATCTCCTACTTTCCAGGGGTGAAAGATGGAGGCAATGCATTCTTTCATCAGTAGTTGGGTCTTCTGATGCACAGCCAGGGCTTCATCTTGTGCCTTGGAAATGAGAGATAAGCAGGTTTCTAGGGCAGGGAGGAAGGTCTTTCCTAAGGGGGGATAAGAGCAGGGTTGGTAGCCCATTATGAGCTGGAATGGCAATTGGTGGGTTGAGGAGTGGGTGGCAGAGTTATGAGAGAATTCAGCCATGGGGAGGAGGTCTATCCATTGGTTTGGTCATCCTTGACAGAAGATACAGAGATAAGTCTCTAGTTCTTGATTGACACGTTCAGTTTCTCCATTAGTCTGAGGATGGTAGGTGGAGGAGAGTTTTACATCATAGGATAGGATGTGAGCAAGTTCTCTTGTGACACAGAGGCAAATTGGAGACCTCTGTCTGAGATACAGGTGTCATGCAGGCTGAAGTGAGGGAATATATGTCAGAAGAAAAGATCTGTGATGCCAGTGGCATCTATAGATTTTGAACACAGGAGGAAAATTATCCCCTTTGTAAGGCCATGGTTGACCATAACCAGCACAGAGTCCAGTCCATGGACAGGGGGGAGGCCAGAGATCAGATCCATAGAGATTTGTTGGAAGGGGTGGGTTGTAGAGGAGGAAAGGGACAAGAGTGGAGGGACAGTGGGATGAGTGTTAATCTTATTGGCTTGACAAGTGGTGCATCCAGTGATATAGTGGTGTATATAGGTGCCCATGCTGGGCCACCAGTAGTCCTGCTGGAGTCATTATTGGGTCTGGAAAACTCCCTCATGGCCACCAGCAGTGGAGGAGTGGAGGGATGAGACAAGGTCATGGTGGGCAGTATCTGGAACATATAGGCAACTTTTGAAGTATAGATTTTGGCCATCATAGAGCCAGTCAGAGGGGAGAGAATTGCAGAATAAGGGTGAGTTATCAGCAGCTGTGTCAAGGGCCCACTTGACAAGGGGATTAGAAGAGGAAAAGTAGGCCAACTTAGATTGGAGAGATGTGTTGAGGGCATGGATGACTGCATGGTTAGGGAGGATTATTGTCTTGCTGTTGTCAAGGGAGGTGTCTACATTATCCTTTCGAGACAAGGCATCTGCCAGGGCCATTTTGGAACCAGGGGTGACATCCCAGATGATGTCAAAGTCTTGCAGGAATATGCTCCATCATGCCTATCAGCAAGACAGCTTCTGGAGGGCTCGCATATAGGATAGATTCTTGTGGTTAGTAACAACTGTAACTGGATGACCAGTTCCTTGAAGACAATGTCACCATTTGTCCAGGGCAAGGATAGTGGCAAGGAGCTCCTGGTTATAAATGTTGTAGTTGTGTTTGGCAGAACCCAAGGTCTTGGAGAAGTATGCACAGGGGTGGAGGTTGCTATTGGCATCTGGCTGCATCAATACAGCACCCACCACTGTGAGCAAAGCATCTGACATGAGGGTGAATGGTTTCGAGATGTCGGGAAGAAGGAGGACAGGGGCAGTGGTAAAGATTTTTTGGAGAGAGTGAAAGGTGGATTCTTGGTCAAAGCCCCATAGCCAGGGCTGTTTTGCTATGATCAAGAGATAAAGAGAAGCTGCAATGTTGGAGAAGTTGGGGATAAACTTGTGATAGAAGTTACAAAAGCCTATGAAGGAGCGAACCCCTTTTATGTTAGAGGGGGGGTTCCACTTCATTATGGCTGAAAGCTTGACAGGGTCCATTTTGGGGCTGCCGCTGCCAACGATCATCCCCAGGTATTCCATCTCAGGAATGTCAAAGGTGCATTTGGAGAGTTTTAAGGAGAGGTGGAGATTGTGAAGATACTCTAAGACCTTTTTGATATGGTTGTGATGGATGGAGAGGTCGGAAGAGTGGATAAGTATGTCATCCATATAAATTACCAACCATCCTTCAGCTATGAGGTCATGGAAGGAGTGATTCATAAATGCTTGGAATGTTGTGGGCGAGTTACAAAGTCCAAAGAACATAACAGTGGGTTCAAACAATCCTAGGAGGGTAATGAAGGCTGCTTTCCAGGTATCTTCAGGGCAGATGTGGATATTGTTATAGCTCCATTGAATGTCAAACTTGATGAAGAGGGTCAAATTTCTCAGTTTGTCGACAAGGTTAGAGATGAGGGGTAGGGGGTATGCATTCTTGACAGTATGCTCATTCAGATAGCAATAATCCTGACAAGGATGGAGCGAGCCGTCTTTCTTCAGGACAAAGAAAAAGGAGGATGCTTGTGGAGATTTGGAGGAGATGATATGGCTGGTTTTCAGATGTTCCTTGATGAATGTCTTACAGGCCTCTTGTTCCTGGGGGTTAAGAGGATAGGTCTTAGTGACTCAAGGGGCAAAGAAGTTCTTTGGTTCAATGGCATGGTTGAAGGAATGTGGGGGTGGAAGGA
>JBBPKJ010001572.1:0-10121 GCA_038089195.1 Brasilioporus rufonigricans | reverse complement strand
ATAGCATTTTGACAATAAAATTTGCATAATCTGTGCAGGAGATGACCATATGGCCAATAATGGTTCAAAGACCACCAAGAATACCACCAATGGACACACAGCTAAGACAGCAATTCTGGAAGCCAAACTGGAAGCCTCCACTTTGGAGACAAAAAAAATAAAGAGCAGCCTCCATGACTCCACATGATCTGGAGGCTGCATTGACTTCTTTTGTGCACTAAAGGAGATTAGACTAAATGCATCCATTCTTTTAGACCTACAATCTCTTATGCCCTCTGTTTCCCTCCTATCCCATGAAATCCTGCCTTTCCAAGCTCTCCTAGATTCTGGATCCTCAAATTGTTTCATAGACTCTGCCTTTGTGAGCCAACATGGTCTCTCAACCTATTTCGTTCCTCCACTCCAACTCCGACTCTTCAATGGATCCTCAAATTCCATCATTTTCCAAGTCATTGACCTCTCCCTCCATTTTAAAATCAGTGACACCACTCTGGTGACATTTTATGTCACTCCACTGGATGGATCCTATCCCCTTGTCCTGGGATACAACTGACTAACCTGCTACAATCTGTTGATTGACTGGGCTTCTAGTAGTATCTTGTTCTGGACATCAGAGCAGTCCATGCCAGCACTGAGCTTGCCTCCACAGCCTCTGGCCTTTCTGCCTCCAGCTGACTCCATACTCTCCAGTCTACTGTATTTTTCCAATCACAAGGCCCCTGCAGTAGCACTTATCAGCACTCTGGCCTTTGCTATCACTTGCTGAATTGAAGGCTCCATGCAATTTAGCATGTGTATCTGCCCTCCAGAAAGCGACCTCTATTCTGTTTCCACTTCTTCTTCTGATCCAGTCAACCTCTCTAGTGTTCCTCTGGAATATCATGATTTCATAGACATTTTTAGCAAAAGTAAGGTTTCCACTCTTGCTTTGCATTGTGATTTCGACCTTAAAATTGACTTGGAGGAAGGCACATCACCTTCCATAGGCACCACCTACTCCCTTTTGTCCTCTGAGGTTGAGTCTCTCCAGACCTTCCTTGACAAACACCTAGCCATGGGATTCATCCATTCATCATCCTCCACTCATGCAGCCCCCATCCTTTTTGTCCATGAGACAGACAGTTCACTCTGACTCTGTGTAGACTACTGAGGACTCAATAGGATCACAAAGAAAGACTGCTACCCCCTTCCCTGTATTTCTGACCTCCTTGACACTCCAAGCCACACCAAAATCTACACCAGACTCAATCTCTGGCATGCATACCATCTAGTCTGCATTGCCGACAGAGATGAATGGAAAACCTCATTCCAAACACACTATGGCTCATATGAATGGCTAGTCATGCCGTTTGGATTGACCAATGCACCTGTGGCTTTCCAGCAGTTTGTCAACTCTATCTTTGCTGATCTCCTTGATGTCTCTGTGATCATCTACTTGGATGATATCTTGATCTTCTCTGCTAATAAGGCATCTTATAAGGAGCATGTCCATAAAGTTCTCCAATGACTCCAGAATCACAGCCTTTATGCTAAACTAGAAAAATGCGAATTCCATACCAACTCCATAGAGTACCTTGGATACCAACTTTCACCCTCCAGGCTCGCCATGTCTGATGACAAGGTCAAGACTAGCCTCAATTGGCCTGAGCCTTGGAAAGTCTGAGATATTCAATCCTTTCTTGGTTTTGCTAACTTCTATTGCCATTTCATTCACAATTACTCTGGCCTCATAGTTCCACTCACTTGTCTCACCCACAATGGTGTCCTCTGGGACTTCAACAACTCCTGCCATTCCACATTCCATCACCTAAAAGAGGCATTTACCTCTGCTCCAATCCTGACCAATTGGGTTCCTGACACTCTGCTAATTGTTGAGACTAATGCCTCCAATTATGTGATTGCCAGTATTCTTTCCCTCTGGTCTCTGAATGAGGAAGTCCAGCCTGTAGTCTTCTATTCCCATACTCTTACAGCCCCAGAACTCAATTATGACATTCATGATAAGGAATTGCTAGCCATTCACAAGTCCTTCCAGACTTGGCAGCATTATGTGGATAGCTTCAACATGGATGGCACCAGTGCAGCTATGACAAACATTCCTACTTCTTGGAGGTACTCATGAAGAGACACTGCATCTAGCAAGCTAGGCAACAAGGACACTTGGTCCAGACAATTGACAAGCCTTAGACAAAGGTGACACAAATAGAGCAAGATAGTGCGCTAGATTGCATGAAGCAAAATGTGCATAGAACTAGCTAAAGTTACAAGATGACTTTAGCTAGTCTTATATATGTGATACAGGAGTTCAGGGCAGGCATGGAAATAAGTAGAACTACATGGAAGAAAGGGACACATCATCACTGCACAGACCAGTGTGAGAATAAGTGATAAGCTAAGTGAGAAGACTGGAATTAAACCAGCAAAAGAAAAGGCTTAGTCATGAAAAAAAAAGGGGGACACAATGTCATAAGTAGAGGCATTGTAGGAGATAGGGTTCGAGTTGAAGAGACACTAGAAGAGAGGCAAGACAAGGATGTTATCAGAGTATAAGACAAGGAGAAAGGAGAAGAAGCTGCAATGAGGGAAAAGAGTCATATGGTCAAATTGAAAGGTCAAAAGGAATAAATGTTGGCATAGGCACACAACCATAACATTTTGAAGGTTCTGGTATACCTATTGATGTTGTTACTAACCACAAGAACCTAGACTACTTCTTGACCACTACACTCCTGACCCACCAACTGTTATGCCTGACCATTCCATGATCAGGAGTAGCCCTCATGGATAGCCCTCCTGGTGGTCAGGGAGTCTGGAGGCATGGGAGGTCTCTGGGTTGGCTTGATAGCCTAGGCAAGGGACAAGATAGAGGATAGTCGAGGACTGAGATGAGGTTCTATGGGTTCTTGGAAAGATCAGATATTCACTTAGAAGTGGAATGAGGACTTGAAGAGTTAGATGGATTCAAGAGATTCTAGGTATCTGGGAGGAACTATACAAGCAAAGTGGAAGATCTAGGTTAAGGTTACAGGATATAGAGCTATGGTTTATATAGCTACTGGGAATGCACACAGACCAAGTTAAGGGCAGGCATAGAAGACAAATGACTAAGAGGAATGAGTCAAAGGAAAGCAAGAAGATCTAAGAATAGAGGACTGAGTCAGAGATAAGAGATAGTGATGAAGAGACAATGAGTCAATGAGAATCAGTGATAAGGAGGTGATGAGTCAATGGGAAATAAGAAGAGATTGAAGAGATGATGAGTCAATGAGAATCAGTGACAAGGAGGTGATGAGTCAATGGGAAATAAGAAGAGATCTAAGAATCAATGAGTCAAGAAGAAGGAAACAGGAAGCAAGGAAGCAAGGATGAATCAGGGGTGATGAGTCATAGATAGAAGTCAGAGTGAGTTCAGAGGATGAATGGGGAAATAGAGGTCAAAGAGAATAGAGTTCTGAGTGAGTCATTGGAGAGTCAATGATGAATGAGGGATCTACATTCTATAAAGGATTGGTTTAATCAGTGAAGTCAAGGTTAAGGATTAGCCAAGTAAAGGTATTGAAGGTAAGGGGAGCATGGTAAGCAATTGGTCATCGAAGTGGGCTAGACAAGGAGATGTTGACTGGTGGTTCTAACATGAAGAACAGAGAGGGTTTCATGATGAGTGATGGTTTTATGAGGGCAATGATGGACATGTCATCAGACATGGGTTCTGAGTGACAAGGAGAGCATCAGTGAGGAATGACAGCAGTTTTAAGAGTTCAGAGTGATGAGGAGTAGTGAGGTAAAGGGAAAAAGCGTACTGGAGTATGATGAATCATAACACCAATAAGCCTGGTGGTCAGAGTTTCATTCCAAGTTCAATATGGTCGTCCATTTCCATCCTGAACACTTAGGTGCCAAACCCAACTCTCTGACCCAACAATGGGATGTCTATCCAAATGAGGGGGATAGGGCCTATGTCTGTATCAATCCACACAATTTCTAACCAATCTTCATTCAGGAGCAGCTAATTGCATCCCTCCAAGCCACTTACTGTACTTGGTACAATGGTCTGCTTATGAGGGTACTGACAAGGAAATCTCTTGGCTTTTAGCCACTGAACTTAGTCATGCCTCCAAACTCATTGAAGAATTTCACCTCCAGTATCTGGACAAGCCCAGACTTCACTCTGCTTGATCTGAGAACCAACTTGTTCACAAAACCTTTATTTACAGAGGCAATGATTTCTACCTACACCTTCGCATCATCCTTGTCCTCAACCTCCACTTCTCTGGCTTCCTTCAACTCCTCTGACTCCTTTGCCCACTGCTCTGCTGGCAGCCTCAGCTCCTCTGTGAGGCTCCTCCACAAGTCCTCCCACAAGTCCTTTCTTAACCCTGCTAGCTCCTCCACTGCTTCTATCACCTCCATCTCTTCTGCTTTATCCATGTCATCCAGCTCCTTCACATCTGACCCCTCCTCTCCATAGATCTCCTTGGCCTTGAGCTGGACCAGACTGCCCAGCATTTCATACTGGCCCTTGAAACAAGCCTGGACCACACTCTAGAGCAACTCAATCCCTGCCACTAACTGGCACACCCACTCTGTCAGCTCACTGATCCCACTCACCAGCATGTCCTCTGTGCTTGCTTGACCCCTTGATGGTCCTGCTTCCTCTGTCCATGCTCATTTCTTCAACCTCTTCTTTTTCTCCTCCACTTCCTCCTCTGTTCCTTCCATCTCCTCCATCTTCTGCTTGAGTGTTCTCCATTCCAACTTCTCTTCTCTGGGCTGCTTGCACTTGGACTTGGCTTCCTTACAGGCCTGGCATGCCATTGACCTACCTCCAGCTTCCTCACACACCAGCCTGTTCTGGATGCACCACTTGCATCTGTCCTCCTGTGTCTTCTCCTTGCCCTTCTCTTTGTTGGTACTTGGCCCTGCCTCTGCCTGTTCCCTCTGGATCCATTCCACCTATAGCTTTTGATAAGTCTACTACCTCTGACAACTCCAGTGTGACTCACCCTCCTCCTGGCTGCCTTCTCAGCATTTGCTCATACTCTCATGGCCTCTTCTTCTGCCAACTGTCATTCCTCCTCCACTTGCCTCCATTTCTCTTCCTCCTTCCTCACCCTCACACACCTCCTCCACTCATTGGACTTCATGTTTCAGATGGCCTTGTTGTCATCCAGGTTCTCTGCAAGGCACTCATCAGTCCAGCTTTTGATGTTGGTGATATTGGACATGATGGTGGTTACTAATGAGGATGTACTCCAAGTACCTGGACTATTTATCCAGTAATTCTGAACTCCATTTTTCAACTCTGATGCCAATCAACAGAGTCACATTTTAATGGCCTTCAGGGATTCAGGCCTAAGAGGGGGATACTGTCATATACCAAACCCCACTGAGTCAAACTCTGGTCCTCTGGACATAACTCTGGACTATCTTATTTAACTCCGAACTATTCTTGTCAAGTCTTGTCTTATCTTCTCCAGACCCATTCCACACTTCCATACTTACATCTCTGAACATGTTTTATCTTGACATCTCAGTTCCTCTGTCCTCTGACACCTTCATTCTCATGTCACTCTGACATCTCCATTTCTACATCATCTTGACATCTCCATTTCTATGTCACTCTGACATCTCTCCATTCTTGTGTTATCTTGACACCCCATTACTCCTGTGTCAACCTTGTACCTTTGCACATTGTATGTCTACCTGATTTCATTTCCATCTTAGTAATCTACCTCCAACTTACTATATAATCTCCATACTCTGTCCTGTATACCTCAGTCTGAATATTGACAGAACTTGACATTCTTCACCTCTGTCTATCTCTGCCCTATTCCATTTAACTGAACTGAACTCTCCTCACCTTGTTCATCATCTCTCCAACTTGAGTTCTGAGTAACTCTCATCTGACCTCCAATCCTCCAACCCTCCAAAATTGGGACACTGGACCTATGCAAGGCACCCCACATAAGGTGAAGCCAAGTCCCAGACCAACCAATACAACAACTCCAGTGTTCCAGAGTTATTCAGAGCACACTGCCCAAGTTTTAACAGGCATAGTCAATCTCACCATCAAAGTCTACATTAGACAGCATGTTGACAATGAGTGAATGTGCTGGATGGTACCAAAATTCATATGTTTGGTCCATCCAAGAGGGCATTGTTCCAGTAGACTGCTTGCCATTGTATCTCAACTTGAAATTTTTCCATGGAATGTCACCAATTGGTGTAGTGTCAATGGTTTTGTACAAGTCTCTATAGTTAGTGAATGGAGGCAGGCTACCACTTTGGTTTGCATGTGGGGAGTTGTCAAAAGAATGTGCCCACAAATCACATAACTTGTCTATATTACCTGCTGACATCTCAGTCTTCTTGAATAGGAACTCAGCAGTTTCAAAATGGAGTTGGTCATGATATGGAGTCCAGTCACCCTGTTGTTTCCCTGAGACTGGCAGAGGGGTGCCAGGATCAATTTCCTATCCATTGGGATCACATATATTACCTGTGAAAACTTTAGCATCATTAGTGAAGAAATAAACAAAGTACCAGTCAGTTGCTCATGGTAGTTTCAGATGATGCCAAAGAGTCCTGGTGTTTTGTTGGGGTGGTGGCAAGCAGGTCCACTACTGGTTGAATGATCATCTGACAAGTCAAAAGCAAAATTGTGAATGGTGGAAAGATGGTGCTTCAGCCCTTCTGCTGGGCATTGGATGTGTGATGGGCTGCCATCTGTGAAGGGTTGGAGTGAGAGTTAGGGAAGGTGGAAGGTTATAAATTGAGTCATGTACCCAATAAGCTAGTTGTAATGTGCTGTGACAATGCCTGTTAAATTGTTTTTTTTTTTTTTCTAAATCATATTTGCTTTTTTTTCACTTCCATCCCAGTCACCATCCACAGCCTCTATAGCTATCCTGACAATGTCATGCCCTACAACTCATGCAAAGAATGTCAATCAGTGGCCTGGTCAAGTCATACTTGAGGGGCAACAGAAGCAGCATACCTCTGAGAAAAAGAGAGCAGACAATGCAAGGACAAGCCTGCACTGAGCAGGTGGCAGTCCATGAGTGAGGCATAGACACCTGGCAGCCATTCTAGAACAGTTATAACGTGTGGAAAAGATGTCACTCACCAACCACCCACAGCCCAGATTAGTATTGTGTATCAAAAAGCCTGCCATATCAGGAGACCCTAAGTCTCCTCAGCCATCATAAGATCTGACAAAGGAGGAAGAACCTGTCAGCAAGGATAATGACAAGGAAGAAACTCACCCTCCATCAAAATGGCAGCAGACCCAGAGGAATGCCTTGCATGTTGCTGTTGAATCAGCACAAGGCAAGATTGCTGCAGCACAAGTCACCAGCAGTGCAGCTGATAGTAGTGATAATGGCAGTGATGCAAAGAAGTCCTTTGTCAAAAATTGGAAGCAATTGCTGTCTACTACCAAGTAAGTTTTTGCAATGACTCCAACATCACCATGGTCATGCTCACTGAAATGGTTTTGTTCCATTGGGACTGCATCAATTATCTTTTTTCTCTCAAAGCAGTGTGAAAGGCAAATATAGTAGTTTGAAGGAGTGGGCTGACAATCTTGGAACCTCAAAAACCATCCACCTGCTACTCTTTCACCACAGTAATTTATCATTACACAGTAATTGACCTTTGCATTCACTCTCCACCAGCACTACATTAAGGTTGCAGGGCAAGGTCCTCCCCATCACTCCAGCCTCTTCCACTGGTCACTCAATATCCAACACTCACTCAATAGGCAATTCTGTCCACCAGGCACAGGACCTTTATCACTATTTCTGTGAGAGCAACCAGGGTGAGTGCCCAGCCATCCAGACTCAGCCTCCAAGTGATACAAGTTCTTGGCACAACAATATTGCAGTAGATCATTTATTTTCCTTCTTCACACTTGTCTCATGTTTCCCTTTTTTTATGATGTAGAAGTTATAAGTGGCTCTGAGCAAGATGAGTGGATTCTGACATCTATATCACAAACTCTCCAGTCCCCCAGCAAGAAATGACATGCTACTAAGCAGGATGTGAATAGTGGCAATACAGGAGGTGCTGCTGGCATGCCAAACTCATCCCAGGGCATCAAGTATGTTCATTTTTGAAAAAATTACTTATATTCTTACTTGTATTCCCTATAGACTGAGGATCATGCTGAAGAAAATCAGTCAAGTGTGCCATCATCAAAGCACATCAAGATGGTGAATCACAAGTTAGCAGGGTCCCATCATGTAGGTAGTGGCACCAATCAAAAATATGTCAAAGACAACCTTCCTTCTGAATACACAGTTGACAACAAATAGTGATGTGTCTTTGTTTCAACACTCGCTCATTATGCTGCAGAATACAACAACTCTTGGATGATCTGCAGCAAGGATCTTACAGTGATGCTCCAAGCCATCTGGGATACTGTGTACAGAAATGACATCAAGTATACTGTGACCAGTGAAGGACCTGTCTTTCATTTGGTAAATCCTATTGTCATGTCAAATCATTAATCACATTGAATTACTTTTCTGGCAGGCCCATCAGAGTCTCAGCACATGACACAGCAGTTTCAGTGCAGCTGCAGTGGCCATCATCACCTCCTTCTTTGCCAATGATCCTGATTTCCAAGACTCAGCACTGCATGTTCAGTTTGCACAAGACATGCTTCATCAGAATCATTTTCTTTTCAGTCAGAACTGGGGAGTGGACCCCAAAGTAAGTGGACTACTTGGTGTTTCAAGATTAATTGAGCTTATGGTGTACCTGTAGTTGTGGACTGGAATATGGCATTCACCATTTGTTCTACACACTTTTGTACATTATTTCAATTATATTCTAGGCTATGTGGAGGTTGAGCAAATGCGACAAAACTATATTGGAGCTTGGATGGCTCTTGCACTTGTGTGCACAGCAGTAAGCATTTTTTTCAACTGATGCTTGATCCATTGTAACCCCTATCTCACTGTTTTGAAGGTGTGCCAGCTCCTCACATTGGTTGTTGAAGATATGATGGAGTTCAAGCCATCTGTTTTGGGCAATGTCTGGAGTGCCTTGATCCTGAAAGGCTTTGAATTCAATGACAGCATGTAGGATACAACAACTCAGCTTTATTTGGATCCAATCATCAACCTCTTGGATGAAAAATTCAGTCTAATCATTGAAGAGGTGCAGAAGTATGTGAAGAAAGCAACAATGTTTGCACTCTCTTCACTGAGCAATTTGTGCATGGAAAGTAATGCTGGAAATCTCTATGCATTCCATTAGATGTTCTGGCTCACTAGTGGGCAATGTTAGTGGCAGATCAATGCAAATCTCTAATGTGGCATGTTACTATATGGACACTATCTTGGTTTCATTATGTTTTATGTTGTGGTTGTGTGCCTATTCCAAACTAATTTGGAATACATGTAAATTTCTTGGTTCTCAGAAAAGTTGGATTAGTGTGATCAGCTGCAAAGACATGCAAGACTGTGTTTACTCATTTGGCCTAATGCCATTAATTGATTAATTTGACTAATTGTGCTAAGTGTATATTTTAAGAGAAATAAGCTGAGATTAGTATGGATTAGGCAGGTTTAGCTGAGATTAGACATGTATTACAGCAGTTTTCAAAATGGTGTGGAAAATTGATTGAGACTTTGAGGTGGCTGTGGGAAGACCCCAGATGTATCTGAGTGATCACATGCAGGCCCTAGCAAAAAACATGTTGGACTGCCTTCCAGTGTCAAGTCTGGTATCCCTGGTCCAAGTCTGACTGGAGTTCATGGACTAGAAAGGAGATTAGCACAGGAGTGGACCAGAGGTCCAAGTGGAGTAAGAGTGGGATTACTTAGGGGCAAGGACTCAGCATAGGACTCATGTATCACACCCTTGCATAGGTCCATCCTCTAGTGGAGGTTGGAGGTCAGAGCAGAGGTTCAGTGTAGAATAGAGTGAGGAGATGAGGGACAAGGAGATGAGCAGTGTCTGACAAGGACAGGAGATGAGGGGAGACTTAGTTGATATTCATACTAAGGTTACAGGAAAACAGAGGAAGTCCTTAAGTACATTTGGAATAAGGCATGGAGATATGAAAAGGGAAAGAAAGCTCAGTATTCAAATAGGTGGAAAGATTTCAGACA
>JBBPKJ010001571.1:0-10123 GCA_038089195.1 Brasilioporus rufonigricans | reverse complement strand
TTCTGTTGACTAACCCTTATTTTTCCCATGTTCGAGTCATGGATTCTCGTTAGTCATTTCTCTTTACTAATTGTCTGATTTCCTTCGCATTCCATTCCATTCCATGCTTGCCCTTAATCTGGTCCGTGCATCAGTCTTGTACTTATATAAACCTCGTTTTCTTGATCATGTACTTTAGTCTAGTCTCCTCTGAAATCCCATCTCCTTTCCAAGAAGACTCCGCTCTACTTCGAGTGAGCACTCCAGGAACTTTAGCAAGTTCATCCATCTCGACATCCTTTGAACTAGACCAAAGGACGAACTCTTGACCACAGAGGCTATGTCTATCCCTACCTGGGCTAGCCATAACAAAAGACTAGACTAATCATCTAGCAACGACTGTTCTCAATCAGTCACCATTCCTCCTCGAACTCCATCACTGAACTATTGGCTTTGGAGTATCCATCGTGACTCCATCCCGCTTCCAGAAACCTCTGACTCTGAAGAGCCACAAGAAAGCTCTCCCTCGACTTCTGATCAGGATGTACCACTCCCGTCCCCTTCTGAACAACAACTCGATCTAGATCTAGCCCATCAGCTAGCCGCATCAGCATCTTTCCCCAGATCTCCCACGCCACCTTCTCCAACCCCAGTAACTCGTAATCCTACATTCCAGTTACCCGTCGCACCACCCATCACTCCAGCAATGACTTCCGTCACTAAACCCACCGAACTTCATCTCAACTCCCTAGAAGCTTTTGATGGCAACTTCCAGAAAGCCGAACAATGGCTTAACTCAGTAACCTTCTATCTCGCTGTCAACAAGATGATCTATGATGACGATGATAAGAAAATCGCTTTTGCCCTCTCTTTCATGACAAAAGGGGCGGCCCTCACCTGGGCAAATACCTTTAGATCCACCGCTATCTCTGGCGCCACCGTTAACATGGGAAAATATGATGACTTCATTGCCGCCTTCAAAAAAGCCTTCAAACATTACAACGTAGAGTCTAATGCCGTTGCATGGCTTGCCACCACTAGAATGACCTACCAGAAAGACTCTCGAACCTTTAAACCATCCCTCGCCGAATATATCGCTTCCTTCCAGAACCACGCCGCCTTGGCTAAATTAAGCCAACAGGACAACGTCCTCATCAAATACTTCTCAGCAGGACTCCCCACCTGGCTCATGACCTGAATCTTCTCCATGGATACCGCTCCTACCAAGATTACCGAGTGGTATGACAAAGCCGCTCTTTTCTTTGACAAAAGCAAACGAGCCAGAGAAGTCGCTCAGCGAAACAGACAACCCAATCACCCCTTTATCCCCAGAAACCCCTCGACTAGTACCCCAGAATGAGATCCATTTGCCATGGATGTAGACAACATCGCATTTCCAAAGAAACTTACCCAAACTGAACGCGCTAAATGTCAGAAAGAAGGAATCTGTTTCAGATGCCGAAGAAAAGGACATATGGCTAAGGAATGCCGAGTCAAACTCGTTCCT
Source organism: Brasilioporus rufonigricans (assembly GCA_038089195.1). Taxonomy (NCBI): domain Eukaryota; kingdom Fungi; phylum Basidiomycota; class Agaricomycetes; order Boletales; family Boletaceae; genus Brasilioporus; species Brasilioporus rufonigricans. The sequence goes on along the minus strand of JBBPKJ010001571.1, from coordinate 8,637 downwards.
CCCATCCGAAAAGAATCACCTACCGCCGCCAAAATTGAAGAACTCCCAGAACTACTTGTTATCGAAGACGATGAAGAAGAAACCGTAGTCCAGAAAGTGGAATACATAATGAAGGATTTTTGAAGCAGGAACCTCGATTGATGCGATCGTTCCCTTCTGGTACCAATGTAACAGTAACGATGAATAAAAACTCCATGAATCTCCCTATCGAAATTATCGTTCCAGGTACCCTGAAAACTGTCGAAACAACGGCCCTCGTAGACTCAGAAGCTGACATAAACTGCATCGACTGGCAGTTCATTCGAAAAAACACAATCCCTACCCATCGACTTCCTAAACCCCTTACCATCCGAAACATCGACACTTCCACAAACTCCAATGGGAAGGTCCTGTTTACCACCAACCTCTTCTTTGCTATCAATGGAATCGCCCAGTCTGCCAAGTTCTATGTCATGAATTGTGGAAGACAAAATGCCATTTTAGGACTGCCATGGCTAAAAGAAGCAAACTCTGTCATTGACTGGACACTTGGAACGTTGTCCATCCCAGAATCTATCGACAAGTCAACCGAGCTTTACCAAACCCAAGTAGCTGCCATCTCTTCCCATGAAGCCAAACGAACCTTCCCAGTAAAACCACCTCACCATGTCATGGTTAACCGAGTAACCGATGCTCGACTCTTCGATTACCTCAACGAAGGGGATATTTCCACACAATACGAATCCCCAGAAGAATTCCTCCTACGTACTCGACAAAAGAGAACAATTGACCGAATTCAGAAATTCGGAAGCCGATTCACCCCCCTAGGTTCCCCTTATGTCCAAAAGTTGACCACCACCACCGAACTAGCCATAGCTGCAGAAAAGGCCAAGCCGAAGTCCACCCTTCCCTCCGAATTCTCCGAATTCTCCGAAGTCTTTTCAAAAGAAGCCACAGATCACATTCCCCCTTCCAGACCCTATGACCATGCCATCCAACTAGATGAATCCATCGTGCCAAAGATTGGTAAACTATACCCGCTAACCGCCGATGAATGAAAAGCAACAGAAGAATTCATTGAAGAAAATCTAGCAGCTCACAAAATCCGACCATCACAATCTCCCCAAGCATCTCCATTCTTCTTTGTCAAAAAGAAAGATGGACGGCTATGCCCCTGCCAAGACTACCGATACCTCAATGAACATACCGTCCGAGACGCTTATCCACTTCCCTTAATCTCTGATCTCATTGATAAGCTGAAAGACGCTAAGGTCTTCACTAAATTCGACGTACAATGGGGATACAACAATGTGAGAATAAAGGACGGAGACCAATGGAAGGCAGCATTCCTCACCCACAAAGGACTCTTCGAACCCCTCGTCATGTTCTTCGGACTATCAAATTCCCCAGCTACCTTTCAACGATTCATGAACGACTCCTTTCGCGATATGATAGCAGAAGGATGGCTCGTCATTTACATGGACGACCTCCTCATCTTCTCCCCTGACGAAACCACCCACACCGAACGTACCAAACAGGTTCTTCAACGAATGAGGGAACTTGACCTTCACCTCAAGTTAGAAAAATGTTCCTTTGCCACCAAGGAAGTTGAATACCTCGGACTTGTAGTAAAACCAGGACACATCGCCATGGACCCGATCAAATTAGACGGAATCTCTAAATGGCCAACCCCTTCTACCATAAAAGAAGTGCTATCCTTCCTTGGATTCGCAAACTTTTACAGACGATTCATCTCCAATTACTCGAACATCGCTCGACCACTTATTGACCTAACCAAGAAAAACCAACCCTGGGACTGGTCTTCAGAATGCCACTCTGCCTTCCTAACTCTAAAAGAACAATTCCTGAAGAAACCAGTACTCCAACTCCCTGACACCTCCAAACCCTTTGCTATCGCTACTGATGCCTCCGCGTTCGCCTCTGGGGCTATCCTCCTTCAAACTGATTGTAATGGAGAATGGCATCCCTGCTCCTACCTCTCTCAATCCTTCTTCCTAGCGGAATGAAATTATGACATCTACAACAGAGAACTCCTTGCCATCCTCCGTGCCCTAAAAGGATGGCGCCAATATCTCCTTGGCTCCTCATTCCCCATACAGGTTTTTACCGACCATAAAAACCTCACATATTTCCGCAAACCTCAACATCTAAATTGACGACAAGCCCGATGGCTTCTTGACCTCTCAGACTTTGATTTAAAGCTGATTCACATACCCGGAAAACTCCTCTCTGGGCCTGACGCTCTTTCTCGACGACCTGATCTCCTCCCCTCTGATACCAAAACTGAATCCACTCTCCTTCCCCCATCCCTGTTTGTCCAACTCATCGACTCTACTCTAAAAACCCTCATTTCTAAACATTCTAAAAGCGATCCCTTACTCCTCAAAAAACTCCAAGACATCGACGAACTACCAGCCCCATTGAAATCACGCCTGTCGGACTGGCAACTCCTTGATGACGTCCTTACCTACAAAGGACGAGTTTACGTACCCCCTAATGAAGAACTCTGCCGTACCATCCTTCAACGGTGTCACGATCATGAAACTGCTGGTCACCCCAGCATCCTGAAAACTCGTGCTTTAGTAGCTGCCGAGTTCTGGTGGCCTGGACTGGCATCCTACGTCACAAAATATGTTGAAGGCTGCGCCATTTGCCAACAAAACGAGACGAACACCCATCCGACCTGTCCCCCGCTTACTCCAATTCCTTCCTCTACAACTCTCCCGTTTAAACAATTGTCCTGTGATCTTATCACTGACCTTCTGGTTTCTTCTGGCTTCGATTCCCTCTTGGTCGTGGTGGACCACGGCCTTACAAAAGGGGTAATTCTCTGCCCTACCAAGAAAACTGCAACCGCTGAAGGAATAGCCCTTCTATTCTACCACAAAGTCTTCTCCAGATTTGGACTTTACGACAAGATCATCTCTGATTGTGGCCCACAATTCGCCTCTGCCTTCGCCAAAGCCCTAGGAAACCTCCTCAATTACGACCTCGCTCTCTCCACTGCCTACCATCCTCAGACCGACGGAGAAACCAAACGTGTAAACCAAGAAGTCGAAACCTATCTCCAGATATTCTGCGGATCCAATCCAACAACGTGGTCGGAACAAATCCCTATGGCAGAATTCACTCATAATCACCACCCTCATTCCGTTACTGGCAAATCCCCTTTCTTTCTCATGATGGGCTATGAACCCCGAGCCCTTCCTTCCATTTTCTTGACTTCTAATGTACCCGCTGCTGACATTCGCATCAAGGAACTCCTTGCATCTAGGAACGAAGCCCTTGCCGCTCACGAACTCTCTAGACAAACCATGACTGCCCGAAACCGAAAGAAATTCACTCCATTTACTAAAGGACAAAAGGTATGGCTGGAAGCCAGAAACCTAAAACAAAACGTCGTCAACCCAAAATTCGCAACAAAACGAGAAGGCCCATTCCTTATTACAAAAGTACTATCCCCTATCTCCTATCAACTCTGGTTACCAGCCTCTTGGGGAAGAATTCACCCTGTATTCCATGCATCCCTGTTAACTCCATACAAGGAAAACCCAATCCACGGAAAGAACTTCCCTCAACCACCATCGGAATTAATAGACGGAAATGAAGAATTCGAAGTAGAACGCATTCTGAAACATCAGAAAACCCCAACGGGCTTCTGCTTCCTGATCCGATGGAAAGGATACTCCGCTGCTGATGACTCCTGGGAGCCGGAGTCTAACCTGAAGCATTCTAAGACCGTCCTCCAAGATTATAAGAAGCAACTCCCCAAAATCTTCTTCCCTCGCAATCCTTCAAGACGCGGTGCCTCTGAGTGAGTGCCCCCTTAAATGAGAAGAAATAACAACACGAAACTTCTTCTTGCCATCGCCATATCTCTTTCTTTCTTTTTATCTTGTTTCTCTGCCGGTTTTGCTCTTCTTTTCATACACATCTTTTCACAATTCTTCCATTAACTTTCTCTGAACGTTATGGCCTCCAACCGTACTTCCCCCTCTCGCCTTTCCCCCACCGAGTCTTCTATTACCCTATCTTCCACCACCGCCACCGCTGGCTGGAATGTCTATCTCGCCAAAACCGTTTTCTCTGACGAAACTTCACCATCTAGACATCCAGTCCTCTCCGTCGACGTACCACCCCTTGCTCATCGAATTCGTGATGGCTTCCCCGACAGACCATACCTTGCCCAAATTCAAACCATCATGAATGACTCCCGCCTCACTGTACCTATCACTGCCCATTTAGATATGGAATCCCCTCTACTCGCGTTATATCATGCCCTCCTCCAAGCCCAATGATTAAATGTTGGAAACATCCAGTCTACCGATCCCACCATCACCTTCCTGTCCACCGTCATTGCCAACATCCACAGTGAATTAACTGGAGCCCTGGGAATCCTTGCCTATCAGCTCGAACTTGGAGAGTTCATGGCAGATGTGGATCGCTACCTCAGAGAACTAAACCACCGAAACAACACGCCCATCCACTTATCCATCCCAGAACAATCCTCCACTCCATCCGCCTCCTCTTCCCCTCTGAATTCCAAAGAACTTCAGGCTGTCACTCGTGCTGAATACGCCTTTCACGAGGCAGGAAGACACGCTCCCCTTCCTCCTTCCCATCCACTCTACCAGTTTACCTGCTTCCATTGCAGATTCCTAGGACATACCCGAGTTGAATGCTCCTCGTACCAATGCCCCATCTGTCTCCAATGGGCCCCAGGGCATAAGCAATCTCTCTGTCCTGCTCGCCGCACTCCTCACAACGTCTCCTTGGACTCCTCTTCATCTCCTCCTCGTCGTCACCCCTACAGACGCAATACTGCTCGTATCTCTACTAGAGGTTACGTACCCTGTCGCCGACCACCTCCTCTCTCTCCTCCTAGATCGCCATCTCCCGGAGATGACCCTTACGATGACACTGCCTATGCCAACATGACTGGGTCCCCTGTAGGACCGGATTACAACTTGTAAAATAGATTGACTCGGGGGTCAATCATACAAAGGGGGTTATGTTATGACTTATTCTTTTCTTTCATCTCCGACTTACTTTCTTGTCTCTGCTTCATTGCTTTCAGTTCCTGATGACTAACCTTTATTTTTCCCATGTTCGAGTCATGAATTCTTGTTAGTCATTTCTCTTTACTAATTGTCTGATTTCCATCGCACTCTCTTTTATTCCATGCTTGCCCTTAACCTGGTCTGTGCGTCAATCTTGTACTTATATAAACCTCACCTTCTCGATCATGTACTTTAGTCTAGTCTCCTCTGAAATCCCATCTCCTTTCCAAGAAGACTCTGCTCTACTTTGAGTGAGCACTCCAGGAACTTTAACAAGTTCATTCATCTCGACATCCTTTGAACTAGACTGAAGGATGAACCTTTGACCCAGAGGCTACGTCTATCCCTACCCGGGCTAGCCGTAACAGAAAGACCCCCAGAAGCGATATGAGAAACTTCTACAGACCACAATGCAGGATTTCCAGGGACACACCAACACATTGTCCCAAATGCAGGGCTTGCTAAAGAGTAGGGAGGATGAGCTATCTGCGCTGTGAGAAGAGCTGCAGATAAAGTTCTGCCTTGAGCATTGACCTAACTAGGCATTAAATCATGGCTTTTTAAATCAAAAACAGACTGAGAATTTGGAACAGATGCAGTCCTAATTTGAAGTGAACCATCAACTGACAATGGAGCAACATGCTAGGGAACTGGAAGAGTTTTACAGGCAACTAACAGTAAATTTCCTTGCACAAATCACACACATACACTGACTGCACTTCTATGAATAGGAACAAAAAGAATATCAAGAAAAAATCCAAGCACAACACTTGCTAGCAATAGAACAGCATGCAAACCAGTTGAATGAATTCAAGAAGCAATTTGCAGTGAGGCCAATTTTAATTGTAATTTATGCTGAGGACTGACACTGGCCATCCAGTTTGATATGCAAGTCCAGCTGACTGAAATTCAGAACTCTTGGACATTGGATATTGATGCCTGTGTTCAAGAACAGGTTCAGCAGTTAAAAGAAGTGGTGCAGGTGAGTAAAAGATGGTCCTGACAAGTATTGCAGCTGATGCCTGTCAGGCAGAGAAGGAATGGGAGATCGCCAATATTGAACAGCACTACTGGCACAGCTGAAAAAGTGTAAGTTGACTCTTTACATTTTGACATGGACTTGTTTCATGGGTATTCTAAGGCCCCACTCACTAATGGCAATGCCATGGAAGCCGAGTCGCTGCCTGACATACCTCAAGGGAAATCACCAAGAACTCCAGTGTGCCCAGTTCGACAGGATGTAGTAACCTCTCTCAATGCAATCAGAAGAATTCAAAAGACTCGAGGTGTTTCGGTGCGAACACATCTACTCGGAGTTGACATCAATGAACTGACAAGGTCACCCTCAGTGGACAATGAAGAAGACCAACCTGCCCAAGGGGGTAATCAATCTACACCCATACCACTGGCTGCTTCGGTGGAGGAAGTCATATCTAAAGTGGTCCAAGCAGCCCTTCAAAATATTCTCTTGAATGGAACCAGCTCTCTGAAAGCAACATATACTCCTCAAAGAAAACAGAAAGAAGATACTGAGGTTGATGCAGTAAAACAAACAGAAACCAGAGATTAGCAACATTTTATGTTGGTAAGTAATATTGCTTGCGATCAGGTATATTGCTAACATGTGACCCAGTGGGCAGCTCATTGTCTCTTCAAAGACAAATTTAACATCAAGCAAGACAGTGACATCCTCATGCATGTATCAACAAACCCAGAGGTCATCCATGAGTATGAGTACGATGACAGCCCTGGCCTAGACTTCAAGACCCTGGCATTTGACTTCTCCCACAATGACTCATCACCATGGAACTTGCACATCCTCGATATCCTTGTAAAAGAATTTCAAGATCGCAATCTCGACGATAATTCCTGTATCAAAAGATCAGATCTATATGTGCGGGACCTCTTGAAAGATCATTTCAAGTGACTGAGAAGCACCTGGATGACTGCAGAACCCAGATTAACATCTAAAGGTGTATCTGAGTTCTCTCTGGAAATTGATGCTCGACTGGAACTGACTACTAAAGGTGTGCTTGAGTTACCTGCTGAAGTTGAAGCCCAGCTGGCTGTTGAGAGGATGAAGACAACAAAAGAGTGCAGGCAAGCCACTTGTCACCAAAATGTAAGTTCATACTTGGTTAGATGATAGGATTACACTGACATTGGTCTAGAAATACAAATGTCAGATCACTGTAGTCCAGCACATGATTAATGCTAGGTCTGATGCAGCCCACCCAGAAGATGGAGATAATGGCGATGTTTATAGTTGGAAATGGCTTCACTCCCTTGTCCAGACACTTGGTGAACATGGAATGAGCTCCAAGGAGAGTGAAGTTGATGGGTTTGAAGTGACAAGCATTCTATGCACAAAGTGCATGGAATGGCAGAGGAACATCGATTGCGAGCTGGAAATCATAGACTGCCAACATGTCATGGACTCTGACATCTTCTCCACGCAGGGTTCAAAACTCCTTGCATGGAAACGTGCATCAGATAGCCCAACGTCTTCCAGAAAACCTGTCCGTGGCCTACCCCTAGCACTATATAATAACTCCTGGCATTCACAGCTCAACAAGCAGGAGCTGGAGGATCTACAAGTTTCCAAAGAATGTTTCCAATGGAGGAAAATTATTGTGGCCTAGCACACCCTTGTGTACATACATATAATCAGACAATGCATGTTAGTTCGAGCAGCTTCGGCATAACCTTGGTCAGGTGATATGATTCAGAGTGGGCAACTGAACATTGCCTGCTTGTCAGGCATTGTTGGGGAGATTACCAGGCATTGGTTTGGGCGATCATCAGGCGCTCAGTTCTGTCGGCCATCTAAACTTCAAGTCTTATCCTTGCTGTGTTCATAAAACTAAACTTTAAATATAAGTGCTGTTTTTTGTGTTTGTCAAAACAATAAGTACAGGCTGGAGTGCAGCCCGAGGTGAAACTTAGAGTTTAGATTTACACTAATATTTGAAGTATGGGCAGACATTTAGTCTGTATCTAGACTTATAGTTTAATTCAACATATTGGATGTGCCAATATGCTTGCCTGCATTCAAAGTTTTTACCAGTGTATTTTTTCCCAAAAAAATTTCAAGTACTTTCATTGTACAAATGGCAAACTAAATTCTAAGTACTGTCTTTACGTTTTATTTGTCATTCTAACTCGACTTAAATTCTGTAATCTGTGTCGTGCAAAGTAAACTAACTACTGTCCGATATAGGTATGCTTATGTAAGCTACCAAAATAGCGTGCTAGCTAAATATCCAACACTCCCCCTCAAACATGAGGTAGTGTTTGCCTGTATGTAGCATCTGTAACAGAGGTAAAGTAGATACCTTGAAATACTCCATTAAAGTGGATGTAGGTGTGTCTGTGGTATGTATATCATGTGCGTGAGGTGGTCGCAGCGCTGCGCTCGAGCGGTTACTGAAGGAAATGTGCACTCGATCGAATAGGGGCGCGCGACCAACGGGAACACTCAGTCGCGTGCGATACAACGGACTGAGGTGTTCCGGGTCAAAACAGTACTACTTATATACGAAAGAGAATCTATCCTAGCTAAAAGGAAATATCAGGA